>JAODUK010017646.1:0-26613 GCA_027564635.1 Typhlichthys eigenmanni | reverse complement strand
AGAGAGAGAGAGAGAGAGAGAGAGAGAGAGAGAGAGAGAGAGAGAGGGAGAGGCATGGTACTGTAAATAGTGTCAGCCTAGACGATTATGTAAAGGGAGCAGCTGAGATGGAAAAGTGAATGTTCTGTGCTCTGACACTATACCCATCCCACTACTGGAGGGGGTTTTTATTTTGAAGGCCAGCTCACCGTGGTAACTGTGGTATAGGGTGGAAGAGGTGCTGTTGTGCGCTACTGTGCGGCCTGTCCTCGAGCTGGACAACGGGCCACGCCTCCGAACCCTTACTGGCCGACGGGTGAAGGAGTGGGCGTGACAAACACCGTCTGGGTCCGTCTCATTGGACGGGGGTGGGCAAGGCATGCTATGAATGCCCGCCCCCGGTGCAGTCTCATACACACACCATTCTGCGTTATAGGAGGGCTTCACGGTTAAAACAAAAAACAAAACAAACACAAGCGGACCTCCACGGGTGATTGACAGACTGAGGCTGAAGTACGCTGGGTGTATTCTGTCTCTCTGTCGCTCGCTCGCTCGCTCACACATCAGGGGACAAAGCGGAGGGTCTGTCTGGACAGATATTGAAAGGTAGGTTTACAGGCTTTGTTTTAATACCATCTTTACTTTATAAACGTACTCTACTTTGTTTTAATACTATCTACTATCTATATAAATACCATTCTATTTCCTCTCAGAAGAAAGGTGTTGTTGACGAGAACTGTTTAGTCAATACAATACAAAATACAATGTCTCCACCAATTGATTCAGTGTTTGAATGCTTTAATGCTTTGAGTGTTCTGGACTTGGAATATGGGATGTAGGATTACATTGACAAATGATCACATCGATATTGAAACTACTGTACTTTAAAGTGTTGCGTGCCTTAAACATGATGCCGATACGCGCGTACAGTTTCCTAGTTTAACCACGGCACGTTAAAATACCACGGCTCTCTTTGTTGCGTGAAAGCTCCTCTGGCAGCCGTGTCATCCCAGAGTGCTCTGGGGTTTACGGGGGGGCTCATCGAGGCAAAGATGCCTCCCCCCCACTACGTTTGGACGAAGAACGTGACCACGACTGTCCAAATTCCACAAACGAACGGACAAACACAGGGGCCGAGCATTCTTACTGGCCCTTGGGGATATGTAGGAGACTCTGATGGAGTGAGAGAGCAAAAATAATAGCAGAATTTCAATGGAAGAAAGTGGTTGGTTGGGACGGAGGGGTGGGGGGAGCGAAGGGGAGCATTTCAAAGACGTTGCCAAAGTCTCCTAAATCAACTCCGGACAGAACACAAGAGTCTCGGAGTTATGCGGTGGAAAACCACACACAGTCTGTTGAGCCAACAATGAAGAAAAGGCAGAACTGTCCTGGGAACAGCCGAGGCAGACAAGGGTACATACATGCGTTTCAGGGACAAGCTGGCGTCTGGCCGGCGCTGAGATAGGTGAGGACTGCGGGGCAGACTAGGGAGCAGGCCCGTCTACAGGGGTGTTCTTTTACAGGGGCTGGTTGTGACATTTCAGGGCTCGGCTCTCGTGTGTGGTTCACGAGATGAGGAAGTCACGTGTCTCCAGATTTAGAAGGCAAGCTTTGCTGTCCTGACCATACTGCACAAATCATGGCCAGTGATGGATTTAGTGTCCTTGTCAACTAAATGGATGTTACACTTATAGATACTGACATCTAAATAGATACTCGCTGTACACACGAACACACATTGTTTTAGCAGTGAAGGTAAAGGGGGTAGCTAAAACATGTTGCTTGACTTACGAAATAGAACTTAGGCATGTGACTTCACTGGAAAAATGTATATTGGTCACCTTATCTTAGTTAAGTCCTGAATAACTAGCACTACCCTTTAAACCTCCCTCTACATCTCATAGCCTAGTCGTAAATCCACGCTGTCCTCTACCACCCTCCCCACCAATACACACACGCGCGCGCATACACACAAACAAACACACGCACACATGCGCGCACACACACACACACACACACACACGGACTTTCACGGACAGCTAATGTTGATCAAAATGGCAAAATGTAAATAATATGTAACTTATCCAAGTAACGTTAAAATATCAATCTTTTTTTACAGTGTGACCACTGTATCCACAATCTCCATGTGTATAATTGCCTCTAAACGTGCGGACTACCCAATCCGTGTCAGAAGTTCACATTTAATTTGCGGTTTGACTGAGGAATGCTGTTATGATTATGAGGTTTTAGTGAATCAGGGAGAGGGGAGAACCGAGCAAGCAGGGAGCGCGTCTGTGGCGGGGGGAAAACAAGACTTCAAAGATGAAGCAAAATGGCCGCTGGAATAATTTAGAAATGTTTCTTTAAAAATGTTCCTTATCCTAAACCCTTTGAAAGTGGGAAGAGGTTTAGCTGGATAAAAGCAAAGCCTTGATGTTGGGTGAAATATTTTTTGACTTGGAATACTGTGCAAGGCTAGCAGCACAGCAGTTTGGGGCCTTGTTTGGGGTGAAGTGACTAATTCACATTTAATTTCTATGGTTTCCTGTGAGGTGTGCCTTTTGGTCTAAAATGGAAACAATTAAGACCTGTGGCATGAAAAATGTGGATAAAGTTAGCCTGAGATTTCTGGGAGTTAGTGCAACATTGTTTGCTCTGTGGTAGCATGGTCCGGAAGAGTGATTCCCTCTATATTTACGTGAGTAAGACTGAGAAGTTTGCGTGCTGAATGGTTTGGATATTTGTAACAGCTTCCTAGGCATAGTACTAGCACTGCCTACTACCTAAGGCAGTTTAAACAAACTGCCTGTGTCCATAAAGCCACAAGAAATATTTGAAATGAAAGCCGCTGTCCATCACGTCAGTTACATTTTTAACAAGACTTTGTATTATGCCAACTGAGCGTGCCGCTAAAGGAAACGACCACCTGTTGCCAACACTGTGGCGAAGGTTATTTTAGAACTACAAAGATGTGCCACTATCAGACAGCACAGTGCTCAGTAAGAGGCTATTGAGAGGATCAAAGGACAGTGCTCAATGGACTTGGATGGAATGGATACAATAATGAATGAAAACAAAAGCTTTAAAATGTAAAGGCCTGCAACTATACAGAAACTTTGTGAACCACCGTTTATGTGCTGCGAGAGAGACACACGCACGTGCACACACACACACACACACACACTTCATATCTCAGATCATAGGCCAGGTGGTTTTTGGCTTCTGAAACCACTTTCAGTTACATTCCAAGCCAAGAGTCTGCTCTATTACATAACACATTTTTGGATAAAAACAAATAGCTACATATAAATATATACACATATAAAAAATGTCATTGAATAAAAATGCTAAAATTAATATAAATGATATTCAAAATAGAAGTACCCCCAGTAATAGAGGGAGTATTGAGAAACATTGGCTGTGTTTTGTTGAGTTGGGTTGTGGATTGCTCAATTTAATCAGTAATGGAAACAACAATATTAGCTATTAGAGCAGCAACACAATGTATAGTTCTATAATATAGTTCTAGCAAATTGATCTTAGGCAGCTAAACAAAAATATATGAATAATAAACACTTTTAACACTTCAATGGACATACTTTAAAGTCAGATTACTGTGTCACTATTAAAGTGTAACCACCCTAAAATGTGTTTTTTGAACTGTAAACGAAGGAATAGGATGGACCTGTGATGATACACATCAATGCTGGTGTTAAGATTGACAACCTTCCCGTTTTTATCAAATCTGCATTTTATGGGCTGAACACAGATCTACACGTCATATCTGATAAAAATCACCCCAGGACCTGGCTGGTTTTCATCAGTACACTTAGTACGCTCATACTTCATCAAATTCAAATGTTAACGTTGATGTTAATGGGGGTCCCCCTCTCAGCCCCTCCCCTCACTCAGCTCCTAGATGCATTTTTCAAAGCTGTCGTGGGTGGAGTCAGGCTATGCGCCGGTGTGCAGTTACACTTTACCTTAAAAAATCTGTCCTGTGTTTTTTTACTACGGACTACACACTAGACTTGATGTTACATGACTACATTCAAGTGAGACCCCCTGGCATTACAAAGTGCTGTATAAATGCAGTGTCCTCAAAACCACGTCAGAGCTAAGATCACCTTTTATACTTTTGTAGTGAATCGCTGAACAACATTGAGCTTTGTGCTACATGTTGGGAAAGCTGGTTGTCTGCAGCACAGTTCAAATTAAAACCAGTCAATGTCAGTTAAGGGCAAGGTCACTGCCTTGACTGCATGTGCATGTGTGTGTGTTAAGACATTGCATTGTGTAAAGTCTGGTTTCCATGCATTGTATTGCACTGTAGCTCAGCCTGTGCTACATTTTGACAATTCAGATGGTTCTCATTAAATTGTCAGTTATATTCATTGTTGGGCAGCAACTTACTGTAATATTATAACTTTTTTCAGTAACAAGTAGTGTAACTAATTTCTATTTCCAAACCCATAATAATATTACAGTAACTAATTACTGTAATGTTATTACTTTTTTCAGTAATTAGTAGTGTAACTAAACAACAAATTTCCAAAACAGTAATAATATTACTATTACTAATCTAAGAACTGCTGCATTGCTGCGTTACAACAACAAGATTTCTGGTCCTAGCAAACTTACGGTAGGCTAATTGAACCAACCTGTCCAATCTGGTTTGAGAGGCTGTAATGTTTTCACTTTTATAGGTTTATTATTGTTCCAATAAAGAGATCCAATTCTAAAATGTTCATTCATTTTTCGGAAGGGGCAAGACAGGTAGTTATTGTGAAAGTAATATAGTAATGTAACTAGTAATGTAACCAATTACTTTTAATACCCAGTTATAAGTAAAGTAATTTTATAACTTTTTTAAAGAGTAATAAGTAACTAACTTATTACAATTCCTGAGTAACTTTCCCAACATTGGCTATATATAAAAAGTTAAACTGTGGTTATGTAATTGGAACCAATTACAAAGTCAAACCTAACAAATACGACCTATCCAAATTAGCCATTGAATCAATATTACATACTGTACATTGTAAGCTATTCAGCTATTTACAGCTATTCTTAAGTAAAGAATCTATTAACTGGTCATGACAGTTAAGTATGTGTCTACAGTGTGGCACCCAAAGGCATCAATGTAGCACTAAGTTCACAAGCCCATGCAAGTCTCCCTGGCCCTGTAGCGCGTGTTAACCCTATGTGAATCCCTGTAACTACATCAGAGATCATCACAGGCCATCGGCGTGTGTGAGCCAGAGCGGAGGGGGATCTTATTCCCGGCAGGGCTGCTATGTGGTGACGTGTGTCTGTTTACGACATAGCTGACATTGTTTGGGGCTGCAGCCCGGCTGCTGTGGCCCTTTCGAGGGGACAGAGCGCTGCCACAGAGCGCTGGCGGTCACGGAGTAGAGGAGCGGTGGTCAGGAAGAGGTGGCGACAGGGGTGGAGGCGCAGGGAAGAGATCGTTTCTGTTCATGCGCCGCTGCTGTGTAGCCTTGTGTATGTACATAGGGGTCTTTAAAGGTGCAGTCAGCAATGCTGGGGAAAGATTGTTGATAAACAAGACAAAAACATCTCTCCCGTCAGTGGTGCCTCAGAAGCTCCGCCCCAAGACTGGGATAGTGTTTTGCGGTGCGGTCTGCTCCACTTTGCTTGTGTTATTTGCATGTAGAAACACCAGATTGTTTTCCCCCTGCAGCGTTCACACAGAACGGGCAGCATGCGGACCCTGAGGAGATCCTCACTGAATTTGACCAAAAGTGTATTAGCTCACTATCACTGATCCCACCTTTAATTAAACCAATGTCCTACAAGCCTAAATGTAGTCAACCTATGAATGACCACATTATTTTAATTATTAGCACAAAAATAACACAATATAATAAATGTTGAAGCTGCAACATGGATACTGGATATATTATGTATAAACATGGTTACATCATTTATTACAAATTATTTATTCACTTAGAACCTAAAGTATGGTTAGATTGAAGTTTTGGCACTGTGTCTGAGGAGAAGGGTTTTGCAGAGAGAGAAAGAGGGAGATGGTAATTAGTAGAAGGTTTGAGAAAAAGCCACAGACTAGTTCTAATGGTCAGAGAGAGAAAGTGGGAAGAGAGGAGAGCAGGGTGACTCAGAACAATGGCTGTCTGTATTTATTTCTGTAGGAGTTGTATTTTGTTCCACTGGGCAAAAACGGCTGGTTTTCACTGCAGTTTAGAGTCACGCTATTTTCAGATCTCGTCCTGGATGGCAGAGCTGTAATCAAGAGAACATCAGGACTGCCACTGTTGTACACAATGGGTGATGTGAGGCTGAGAAAGCAAGTCAGCGAATGGGGTTTTTGTATGAATGCAAGACGGAGAGAAAATGAAAAAAGGATAAATGAACAGAAAATAACTTACTATTTGCTGCCAAGTTTATAACAAACGACTAATACAATTAACATTGAGGCTTGTTTTGAAATGTTGAGGTCTGAAACTTTCACTCCATTACCGTGCATTGTCTCAATAAACCGTCTGTTCCAGCAGATATCAACGCTGTAACACGATTATGTGACTGAGGATGGAAAGACAAAAAGGTAATTCTGTTAACATATACTGGACGTTTTCATTATCATAACTGATAAAGTGACCTAAATTGCCACTCTGCTGTTCACAGCAAATACACTCTCCACCACCAAAGTGTCTGAAAATGGTCTACAAAGGAAACCGCCGTACTCAGTGGAAACGCCGTACGGTTTTCGCCTGGACCTGGACTTTCTCAAGTACGTAGATGACATAGAAAAAGGCAACACCATCAGAAGAGTCCCCATTCAGCGGCGGAGTAAGGGGCCCAGGGCCAACACCCTGCCCAGACACCTCAACCTCTCCAGCGGGTATGGCTACCGGCCGAGCCCCTGGGGCTCCACCGGCGCCCTGGAGCCCCTGTCGAGACACTCGGACGCCCACCACAGCGGCTGCGCTTCCTGGATGTGTGATCCCCGCAAGGCCCCGGTGTCCCAGACGGGGTTCCGGTCCCTGGCAGAGATGGAGGCCAGGATCAAGGTGTGGTGGCGCTCTGTTGCCTTTTACTTGTGTTGCTTCTAGTTTCTGACCACAAAGCCAAATGAAACATAATGAAATGAACTTGAACTAATAATATTAATTACTGTTAGTAACGTTCATATTCCCATTGGCTCCTACTCAAGGCCTTTGATGAGCAGCCCCTGGGAGAGCATGTCCGGCCCAGCCTGCTCCGTGCGTCCAGCCTGCCGCTCACGGTGTTGCTACGCCAGTGCTCCGAGTCCACCGAGGACCCGGGCAGCCTCCGCGGCTCCCGGGACCGCATCGGAGACGATGCTGCCTCCTCCTGCGAGGACGTCTGCCAGTCCCCGGTGAGCTCCGCCGCTGACGTCGTCCCTCGCCACCACGAGTTCTCCGGACTCCTCAGACGCCTGACGGAGGCCCTGGAGCGCGTGGGCGAGCTGGAGATGGAGGTGAGGGTCATCCCAGAGCTCCGGGCGCACATCTGCATCCTCCAGGAGGAGAAGGAACGCCTCCGCCTGGGCCTGAGTGTGCGACCTGCTGCCTCATATCCCCGCGTCGCGACGGACGTCAAGCGGCCGAGGCACGACAGCTACGGCGCCGGGGAAGACCGCCGCGCGCCACCGACGCATGAGTGGAGGACCAGCACGGACCTGGACGAGCTGTTGACGGTGACGTCCCTGCAGGCCAAAGTGGCCGTCCTGGAGCAGAGGCTCCACGAGAACGGCCTGGAGCTCCAGCGGGCCGCGGCGTTGCTCGGGGAGCAGCGGGAGGAGAGCCGACGCAAAGACGAGACGATCGAGCGCTTAAGCGGGAACCCCGGGGTGCGGGCGCTCGCGGAGAGGGTTGTGGTAGACCAGGGCGACGGATGTGGCCGGAGAGAGTCACCGCAGTGTTCGCACGCATCGGGGTTAATTGTACCGAGCAACGCAAAGACTGCTGTCACAAATGGACGAAGGGGCCAAGGAGACACGGCGGTGGAAGCCAGCAGCGCCGGCGCGCCGGCACCCATGGTGCTCGGAGAGGCTCCGACCGAGAGCGCATACCCAGAGGCGGCGGCATATCACGTAGCACGGATCAGGCATCTGCTACAACAACAGTGGGAGTGCTTGTGTGGAGGCCCGGCACATCCGGAGCACCCGGATGCCAAAATCAATGCCTTACAGAAGGAGATGATGGGACTTGTGGATATTCTCTCCGCCTGCTATTGTCAACATAGATGCAGTGATGGAGAAGGGTCGCAACATGGAGGTATGGTGGTGTACAGTGTCTGTAACATTGATCCAATGGCTAAACTACTCCGGTTATATTTCTCTTTCTCTGATGAATAACATAGACATAGGTTTTCTTGGCCATATGATTGGTCAGCCATATAACATCAAATGTAGACTTTTAAATATTGTCTTGATCAATAATACATTTGAAGACAAGATACAACAGTGATTGTATTACAGTAAAAGTCACCAGATGAAGATATGTTGGCTTTGTGTCTAAACCACTTGACCACACAACTTCACTGCTCACAAAGGGTTACTTTGGTCCATTTCATTGCATATTAAAATACTTGACAAAATAGGGAATTAGAGTATCTTCAAAAAAAGATTATTTTGCTTGACAAGTTTAAAAGTCATTACAAAAATACTTGATGATCTAGAAGTTATGTATTCTAAGTAACGTAAGCCGCAGTTCACTATTTGGGGTGAATTTGTGGTTGTAGGAGGTTTGGGTTTACAAATATTTGATTTAACTGGAGACTGACCTCATTGTGGTTTATAATTCAAAAATCAATTTCTGTCTTGGAATGTCCTGACACAGCTGCTTGGAGACCACACTCTGGGCCTAGAATTTTACCTCACAAACTGTACTATCAATGGAAAGAACTGTAAGACACTAAAATAATTACCGTATAGTTACCTTGTTTCCTTAACTCTGAACATTTAGATGTTTTTCTACAGTGAGTAAGAAAAATGTTACCATATTTTCTCATATTGAAAACTAAATACAATCAGCTAATATAATTTTAACTTGCGCTTTAATATAAAGACTGAAACTCTAGTTTGAAAATCCATTGATACATTTTGATAATATGGCACCACCCATATTATCAGAATTTAACAATGGATTTTGTATACTGTAGAAGGTTGATCTCATATTCATTTAACTGTTATGTCCTCCTTGTAGCTCTTAAATCCATTATGAAGAGAGATGAGAGTTCCCGGGTGACAAGAAACCTTCACTTTGCTGGTGGTAATGAAGGGTTAGTAAATGTCACATACTCCACACTTTTGTGGTTGAGCTATTGCGCTGGCTAACCAAAATGCTGACCTGTGGATGAAGCTAGATCATCTTGGCGTGAGAAATAAACAAGCAAGCACATTACTGAACAATTACCCTCGCCTTACCCGCTAATGCCAGCATGGATTTGCACTAGATAACAGTTGTGGTTTACCCTAGAGAACAGAGTATATCCCATACAACAGGGGTGGAGAGATTATGTTTAAATTTATTTCTCATCTATGTATGGCATCTAATCAAAGGCTATTTTAAAAGGGAAAATTAAGATTATTAAATTTATGACCTTTTTGAGTCATGAAATTATCTGTGAACATATAGTTTTCTGTTTGATTTGTGATTTCTTTATTTCTTACAGCCAGACATAATAACAACTTTCCCGGGTCCATGTACCATATCATCACCATATGGATGGGGCAGCTAGATCTCAGCTAGTGCTAACTCATTTAGTGCTCAACTTCATTTTATGATTCATTGAATAAACGATCCAGCATGCTGGATAGTGATTAAAAGAAGATAAATGTTTTTCACATCGATGTTTAGCTAGGAGAAGACGAACACGTTGATATAGAAACGATAAGCAATTCATAAGTTTCAGCTGCCAAAAAACATTTCTAGCCTAAATCCAACATTGTTGTAGGATAGGTCATTCTAACTTACGTTATTCATGAAAACAATTTGGAACAAATAAATAAGCTAAATGTAGCCTATTCTCCTCAGCAGCACCCATTTTCAAATTTTCTCTAAATATCAACAAGTGAAGGTGAGATTGCACTGACCTCAGCAGATATCTCAAGCTCTACAGTACATGTGTCATATTGCATAGGCCTATTAATTTAATTAGTAGCACAGGAAATTACCTTGGCGTCCTCCAGGAGTCGCCACTGTACATTATAGTCTCTGTGTGGATTTTAAAGGCTATATGTTTGTCGAACTAAACATCATATTATCAAAATAATTTGGTGGGCCGCAATTTGCTGACCCCTACCATACAAGTTAATGGTCTCCAGGGTTGTTTTCAGTTATTTGGGGTACATTTGTAAGGTTAGTATAGACTTTGTTACCGCAGTACATGGTTCATTCAAACCACCCAAGGCTAGTGCTGGAATATTACCCTACAATGTGATATAAGAAACCAATTACAGTAATTAGGTTGGACAAGTGAAAGGGGCGGGCTTGGAATCAGTCGATTGAAGGGTTCCATGTTGATACTCGCGGCGAAGTCAAACTATAGCTTGCGGGATCAGGATGGTGGCACGAGGCTAACACCCAATAGTGTTAGCACCCTTTGACATATTTGTTTTTCTCTCAACATGTTGAGGTGTGGAACGACGGCAAGCCTGGCGACCGTCGGCGTGAACCAGGGCGTCCTGCTGCACGCCTCCACCCAGGGGGGCTCAGACCCTCCAGGCACATGGGCGAACAATGCCAAGGAGAGCCAAGCTGGGCAGGGGCAGCAGACCAAACCGAGTGAAGCGCGGCCGAGCGCGACAGATGGAGGAGCCGTGTCCGTAGAGGTCGGGGAGCCAGCGGTGGTGGAGACGGTAGGCGTGACGGAGCCCAAACCCCCGGGGGGTCCGCGGGTCGACTCAGAACAAGCCAGGTGAGAGCCCTTTCACAGCCCTGCTGTTATCATTGGTTGGTTTTGAGGTGCAGTAACCCCGGATGTCCACCTGGCGCAGAAGTGGTTTCGACCTTTGAGATTGTAATGTGATAATATGTGATATATATAAATAAAATTGACTTGACTTGACTTGACCTGTTTTTGGAAGCGGCCCGGAAGCGGCTTCAGGCAAAAATAGACAAAATAGGCACATTTCTTTAAAGGTATAGTCCGCTATTGCAAGATGATTGTAAGCTAATACACTTTTGATGAAATTCACCAAATATCTCTAAACGTTGTCTGTTTGTGCTGAAAATAGTATCCGGTACTTCCACACAGCCCTGACTCTGTACATAGGAACATAAACAATGCCATTGGCTTCGCAATGCATTTCAGTGTGTGTGGTGGAGATTTGGAGGGAGAATGCTTAAATTGAGATCGAAGTTAGCAAGCATTCTTGAGAATGACTAACCCCCCTCTCTCTCTCTCTCTCTCTCTCTCTCTCTCTCTCTCTCCCTCTCCCTCTCTCTCACACACACACACACACACACACACCAGGGAGATCGTGAGTGGGGAATTTCTGAGTGCCTGCCAGTTTCTGGAAGACCACATGGACAAAATGGACAACCCCAATGATGATATGGTACAGTGGTCCTGATTATTCCATATCATTTGATTTCTAATTTAAATATCTATCATTATCTAATACCAGTTTCATTTTACTGTGACAAATTCTAATCTCTAAAAATTAGACAATGATTTATGCCAATTAACTTTCATTTAGCCATATGGTTAAGACATATCATAAAGACAACCCACGCTGGAAACCTAATAAAAGTACACTTATATTATATTTTACTAACATAGTAGTAAAGTTATAGTATTAAGACATAACATGTACTGTTATAAAAACGTTAATATGTTTAAAGTGCAAATATACAGTACAATAGAGCATTCCATTCAATGCTTTTGTTTCTAGAGGCGAGCGTTAGTCGTGCTGTTCCAGGATTGGTTCAGTGTGGCGGCCGAGGAGACCTCCATGGCCAGTAAGGTGGCTGTATACCTGAGAGAGGTGAAAAGAGCCACACCGTCGCTGCTGGCCTTCCTGGTGAACCTGGCTGACGACAACGGCAACACAGCACTACATTACAGCGTGTCCCACTGCAACTACGCCATCGTCAGCCTCCTACTGGACACAGGTGGACCACAAACACCCACATTATAATGTTAGAAATACACACGCTTCTGTTTAGTGATTGCACGCTAATACACTTTTTGTCAAATCCACCAAATATTTCTTTGCGGTACGCTATCTTACAGTTCTCTGTGCGTGCTGCATAAATGATCCGGTACTTCTACGCAGCCCTTGCTTCGTAAATAGGAACACAGAGTGGTGTTGAAATCAACAATAATGTAGACTACATTAGAAATAAAGCTACAGAACCACTGTTCTATAGTGAAGCTACTGTACAAAGGAATAACTGATAATAAACTGGGCTCACAGCCTTATAGAAAAGTAAAAAATAGACATGACACACGTGTAGATGAGACATATATACAGTATATATATTATATAATACACTATCAAAGTTTAAAGGAATGTTCATTTTGAAAAAAAAACAATGCACTGGCTTGTCAACACAGTATCCAGACTGTTTACAGTGTAAATAAATAAACACATAATTTGTCGTCATTGTGATGCACTGAATCATAATTAAATCCATTATTTGATCCCATTACAGAATCGAATGACACCTGTGTTATTTGAATAATAGGTTTTAATACACCATACAGATCTGATTATTATTGTCCATGATGCACAATTTGGTCTGTTAATATCGACCAATAGCTGCCCACTTCCTCCCCTTCCCCAGGCATAAGCGAGGCCAACCTCCAGAACAAGGCTGGCTACACGGCTGTGATGCTAGCTGCCCTGACGGCCCCTGATCGCCCTGGCGATATGGAGGTGGTCCGCAGGCTCATGGAGCTGGGCAACGTCAATAGCCGCTCCCACCAGGTACAACAATCTGTAAACAATCTGATTACAACATTCTGATTACAGTAAAACTACCTGTTAACTATCTGATTAAAATCTTATTGCATTACAACATTCTGATTACAAACAATTAAAAGAACTACGTTCAAAGACTCGCGTCTCTTCTCTCGGCACCGAGGATAGTACCGACTTAAAATCTCAGTATCCATGGCAACCCCTCGCCGTGTCTCCCCCCCCCCGCCCCACCCACAGACGGGCCAGACGGCCCTGCAGCTGGCTGTGAAGCACGGCCGCGTGGTGATGGTGCGTCTGCTGCTCAGCCGCGGTGCGGACGTCGACGCCCAGGATGCCCAGGGGGCCACGGCCCTGATGTGGGCCTGCGAGAGGGGCCGCACGCACATCGCCCGGCTGCTGCTGGAGAGAGGCCCCTGCAACCTGGCCCTCACTGACAAGGTCAGGGCCCACGCACGCACACCGCGATGCACTTGTACTGTACGCGTGTGGGTGTACATGTACGTGCGTGTGTGTGCCTGCCTCTACATGCATGTGCATTACCAGAGGTGTGTTCAGAATTGGCAAACTGAGGCGAACGTTCATGGCAAATGTTTCTGGCGTGCGCGTTTGCTTTATTAAACATTTGAGCGACGCCCTTCGTTCAGTGTCACCGTGTGTTTGCAGAGAACTACCTCCTCAGACCGTTTGCTTGTGTTCGCAAGTGTTTGCCGCGAACTCAAGGCAAACGGAAAGCTGTTTGAATATGTTTGCGCGCGTTCGCTATGTTCGAGAACTCTGAACGCAGCTCAGGGCTAGGGCCTCGTGAAGCCACCCAGATCTCGCAGCCACTCCAGTATCAGTGTGGAGCTCCTCCGTGCAAAAGAGCTTGTCATAAAGGCGGAGCTAACACACCCTCTGCTGGTTACAAGTTGTATGTCAGCATGTTTGTTAATTAATTAATGAATTAATGAGTTAGTTAGTTAGTTAGTTAGTTAGTTAGTTAAAGTGCTTGTGGATAAATGAATGTTCACCGGTGTTCCTCGGGCTGAAAGAGCAGCTTACAGCTATGAAAGGTCACCGTTTCTGATCTACAGAGCATAGAAACTACAACCGCACAGATGTAGCTGTGAATAGAGCTTTCCCAAGATGATGTGGATTTACGGAGGGACAAATCCTCCTTGGGGTTGAGAAAAGCTAATCCACTTACACCTTACAGGATCTCTCAGCGTGGAGTGGAAGTGGAAAAGGGGATTTAAAAAGGGAGGGCGTGAGAGTTGGATATAGTGCTCTACCTTGATTATAACACCTGATACAGTATATACTCAATTCAGAATCAAATCCAGCCAATGACTGACATTTGTATCAAGTAACTTTAGTTAAAGCCTTGACTATGAAGCATTCTTCTCACTATGTCTCATTTTGCATACTTAATAACTTAAGGTTACTATTTTGAGTACATAGTGCGCTTAAAGTGACAAGCATGCCAATATGGCACTACTACTATGTGAATGCACTATGCAAGTACGTAATGTAAACGGTGTACTACATACAGTAAAAGTGTACTGACGGAAGTATCCGGATTGAGACACAGTCGTAGTGTTTAATTTAAGATGTATTTACATTTGGATTAAAAGTGTCTAACACTTAGATTCTAATGATTGTACTTCTAATGATTGGAAGTACCATATGTGTCTGAGAAACAATAGAAGTAAATGGCGATCGACAATACAATTAGTTGTCAATAATGCACCTATATCGCAAATGAGAGATTAGTTATTGGCAAAAATCTGCCTGAATAGTTAATATTGAGGTATGGACATTACAGAATTCAGGGTTCTGCATCACGTTCCCTATACAGTGGCTTTGAGAGTAGCTACTAACTAGGAGTAGCTTTAGAGATAGCCTACTAGAGATTAGCACATGGAAAAACTCATATTTGGAACGGGCAAAGCCTAATGGAAAAGATTATGACTAAAAAACAGGCTTCAAAATCACAAAGGACAATACTGAATAAGATATTTCACCTGTGCTTAGCCAGGTAACGCTAGGTAACGCCAGGTAATGCTAGGTAACGCCAGGTAACATAATCTCTTTTTCTTATCTCCAGAGAGGCAGAACAGCGCTCTCCTTGGCCCTGCAAGGCTCCCACACTGACACAGCAACGCTTCTGCAGGCCCACGCTAAAGCCAGGGCCCTCTAGTGGGCCCACCCCCCCCCCCCCCCCGCGGTAAACACAGCGCTTTTCAGAGGAGATACGTCTTCGCCCATTGACATCATCTTGGCCCTCGACCGAGCCCTCGGCGTGATTGACCGGGACTGCGTTTTGTGTGGTGAAGATAGTGAGTGGGCTCGCTGTATGGGTGTGAATGGTAGGGGTTCACTGCGAGGTTCAGAGTGTTGCAGTGTCTTATGAGTGGGTTTACGCATCCTGAATCCCTTTATCTGTTAACATTCATATATTGATTACAATAAATTATATTTTTAATATCTCTTAACGGTGCTGATACAAGTCCCACTATGGCAAATTTGAATTAAACATGAACATGAATTCAGTTGTGTACATATTTTTCAGTGAAATGCTTGCAAAATACATGAAGATACATTGACTGGTGTATTCTTGTAGGATTCTTAATAAAATGAAGGAAGTCAACACCATGTACATAAGTAATCTCTCTCTCTCTCTCTCTCACACACACACACACACACAACCTCTGATATACTGATGCATTCATAGGATGCATTACACTTAATTTGTTAATGCTATAACATAAATGGCCAGCGGATGGCACTGCATCCCCTTTTTCCCCTTGTATCCCGATTTTTCTTTTTTTCAAACCCCTCTCCCACTGGTGGAAAACCCACGAGGACGGAGCCCTTTTTTTCCCAGGGAGGTGTTAGATGAAGACTGGCGAGATAAGACCGAAAGGGTTTTGAGCTGATGGAAAGTTGGATTTTCTTTATCGGAGCAAAGCCATCTTATTTCCCTCAGGGATAACCTATGGGATAACACTACCAGATGACTCCCCACCCCAACCAAGCCACAGCCGTATATCTTACTCCACACAGATGTAAGCAATGGAGTGAGAGAGAGAGAATCAGACTCTTTATATAAATCACTTTCTCTTAAGATGGAGAGCTTTAGATAAAGCACTCAATATCGTCACATCAAACGCAATTTACATGACATGGACAGGCATAGAAGCCTATATGTTCTGTGAAATAGGGGGCTGCTGTAATTTAATTCTAAAACCAGTGTTTGGCAAGTTACTCAGGCATTGTAATAAGTAACTTTACTTATTACTCCCTCAAAAAGTAATAACATTACATATTAAAAGTAATTAGTTACGTTGCTAGCTACATTACTATATTACGTTCACAATCACTACCCTGGCTCGCCCCTTCTGAAAAATGACATGTGCAGCCATCTTATTTTAGAATTGAATCCTCTTTGTTGACTCCTAAGGTTAATCATTCTTCCAATAATCAGCGAGTGAAAACATTGCATCTGCTCAAACCAGATTATTGGAAAGGTTGGGTCAATTAGCCTACCCTAAGTTTGCTAGGACCTTTACTGTGTGTAATGCAGTAAAGCAGAATTAATAATAATAAAAATGTGTAATATTATTACAGTTTTGGAAATAGTAATTAGTTACACTACTATTACTGAAAAAAGTAATAATTTTACAGTAACTAGTTACTGCTCAACACTGTTGTGTGAGTGTTGACCAGTTCAAAGGGAACAAGGCACAGCTGGAACATCGTAGTAGAATGTATATGTTAGCTTGGCGCCAAGCCACATTGGTTGTCAGGTGTAAAGACCACATTCTCCCCCAAACCCACACAATCATGCAGCGATGAGCCAAGGTGTCGTCTGGGCACTCTTCCAGCTATAAACATCTGTGACGAGCCTTTTTTCTTCTTTTTTTTCAGTAAGCCTCTGTGGTACTTAATAAAAATCTAATGGTGTGCGCTAACAGAAGAAGTCTGTATTTGAACAAAGACTTTACCTAGTTCACCATTAATAATGATAATGGACTGGATGGTTTATAAAAGGTGGGTGTTTGGATTCATGAATATTACTGGTGTGTCAATAACTATGGTCAATACAGAGATTATGTTTTTACAATAGCTTGTGGACAGAGATGACAGACAGCTGCAAGATGGAAGTTTAGCTAGTTGGTTACACAGGTAAACATGCAGACATAGGGACATTTACAGAAGAAAACCCGGACATTCTTTCAGTATTTCCAAACAACTTTTATGTACCAATATATAGATATTTAAAGAAGTTCATTACAACCAGTTTGGCATCTGTCAAGGTGCTCTTTGTGTGTACAACTCTGCAGTAGTGGGATGAGGAACCTTCTCTCATGGCAAGATACCACAGAAAAGTACATAAAAAATAAAATAATACAGAACACTGAGGTTAAGAAATGCCAGGAGGGAGACACTGGTTTCACATGGCACACAATTAAAGAAGGAAAGTTACCTACAGGAACAGAATACAACAGGAAAAATAAAAATAAAACATTATAATGAAGTCTAATTTCGTACCATCGAGGAATGCAGTGCTCTGTTTTATACAAATAAATTAATATAGCCGCAAACACTGCCATCTTGTTTATCTAAAATCTTATGTACATCTGTCCTTTTACAGAAGTGTATATTACATTATCAAAAAACCTTTTGCCATATGAAAACATATTTACAAAACAATGGTTCAAAAAACACCCTTCAATCATCCCATGTCAAGCAGCTCCCCATTGTACACGCACACACACACACACACACACACACACACACACACACACACACACACCATATACGCACACACAAACAACATTATGCATATTCACACTTTCATTCATCCACGCAACACGTTACGGAAGGCATTCAAAGAGGGTTGTGCAACAGAGAGCTTACAAAACGGTTCCAATATGGCTGTGGGGTGACGATACTCTAGCCACATGCATGTTCAAGAACACAAACACACACGCATACCAACACAGTGAGTCTCTCCCCACCCGGCCCGTGTGAAATTCATCCCACTTACAGAAACAATAGGCAGAACCTGAATTTTTAGTATTATTTTTGTGTTTGTTTCCATCACTGGCTTTGCGGGGAAGGGGTTCAACCGCATGTGTCGAGGAGAGGCCTCTATCAGTGCCGGACAGGCGAAAAGCTCCACACACCGCTCACGAGAGTAGATTTGGGTTCTTTGCCCTTGGCAAGGGCATCTTAATGACAGCCCCCCCCCACCGTCCACAGTTACCACAAGTCACCTGTAGTCATGTGTTCTCAACACCCTCCTGCGTGGCTGCTGTCCAAAACCGTCTGCTCTGAGACGCCCCGCCAACTCAGTAGTGGGCGAAAATAGCAGCATCTTGGAACACGCCTTGTTTTGTATTCTCTCTCTCTCTCTCTGTGTGAGCCCTGCCTGGAACCATGAGTGGCTGTACGGCCAGTGGGGGAGCAATTATGCATGCTGCTTGTGTTTTGTGGGGGCAGGAGTGCAGTGGCTGTGTGCGTTCAGTTGAGAACAGCACGACTGTACCAACACTGTGGTGGTGACGCTCTGAAGGGATGCACTACCTACCGGAATTAACTGGAGGAGGAAAACGCAGATAGGCTGTGGCCTGGTGACTAAGGGATGGGCGACACACACTTAAAACTGTATCACTATATTACGTGGGATTATTTCAAACAACGGTATAAATGACGAAACAGTCCCATTCAACATTTCTCTTTTCGGCCACAAAACGTTAGCCAAAACAAATTTGGAGGACTAGACGAGACCACCAGACCAGACACAGTGTTTCTTTCCTTGCTTTAAGTCACCAACCAGAGCCTTATTGAGTCAACAGGTACAACAGTCAACAGGAAATAGCCCTGCCCGATCTGGCATCACTGTCTCTCTGTTCAAACCCTACGGAGTGCCTCCATCCACTCTTTACTGACTATGTGAGACGTCTACGATGCAGCGTATTCACGTCAACTACATTGTCAATGTCACGATATGACTTATAATGGGGAGGAACTGTCGTCATGGACGATATGATATGGCACAGCCCTGCCCGTGACACTGCTGCTGCCTCACAATGTTCACCTCCTCCCCCGAACGCATTGGTCTCTTGTGCTAAATTAAAGGTGCACACCTTTTGTTCCAGCGCCACCAGAGAAACAACACTTTACTCAGCGGCCCAGGTAACATTTTGAAAAAACAAACTGGCTGTAGCAGGAGGTGGGAGGGAAGATGTGGGAGAAGATGCAAGCCCATTGGTGAGAAGGGAGTGTTCACGCTCTTGAGTTTTCATACCTGAACAATGTTGTAATGCCAGTTCCAACCACAAGGGGCGATTCACATGAGGCACGTAGCTTTAAAGTTCACAGTAAGGATCCAGTTCACTTTGCAACTAGAGATAAATTAACTGCGTTTATATAGCGCCTCTCTGACACTCACAGCGCTGTGCATTACTGCCTCACCTTCACACACACATTCATACACCGATGGCGGTGTCTGCCATGCAAGGTGCCATCCAACCACCGGGAGCAGTCAGGAGTAGGCGTCTTGCTCAGGGACACTAAACCTGGAGGCAGCAGGGTTCAAACCAGCAACTTTCTTTTTTTTTTAAATCACCTGTCACCCCGATTTACCAACTGCACAATTGTAGCACATCATCTCTGCTTATAGAGAAACATACTGTATATACAGCACTATAGTATATTACAATATATATTATTGTAAAAACACTTTCAATGGAATTCTAAGATATTACACACCCAAGGTATCAGCGTTACCCTCCCTAGATAAGAGAATGGATGTCTGGAGGCAGAGCTGTAGACTAAAAAATAAAAATCGATTGAGAATGATGCTGTTAAAACACTGCCATCCTCGACACAGGTGTGACAGGTACATGACTGATGCTGCCCTAGTTCTGCGTCGTATCTGTTCCACTGTAACGCTCCCCGAGCTACGGGCTCCTCCAGGAGTACCACTGAAGCCGAGCTACATCAAGGACACAAAAAAAGCTCTCTGTGTCCATGTTGTGGTTTCGAAGCAGAGATCACACAGCTGTGCTCTGGAAGGTGGATTCGCAGGAGCAGCCATTTTGGATCATTATTCCACTCTGTGTTAAGAATGCGTCGGTACTTAGCTTCTGAATACTGCCGCCATTTTGTGTCATGAGTGTTATTACTGGTTTTACAGTGTCTATTTCAGTTGTTGCAATTAATTATCAACGGTGGCCAGAAATGAGAATGAACGAGGATTTTTGATATGTAAAATGATGAATGATAGGCATGGCGTGCACAGTAGTGCGTGTGTGTGTTTGTGTGTGTGTGTGTGTGAGAATGGCAGGACTAGAACACAATGTAACAGCGTTGTCATTGGTCCATTGCTCCATGGTGATCTGGGCTGGCGTCCCGCCCCGCCTTCTCCCCACATCATTTTCCCGCCGAGAGCGCGGGTTGCTCGGCGTACCAGTGCGTCCCCGGGTCCGGCATGCCGCCCCCCAGAGGCAGGGCGATGAACTGCGGGCCCGTGCCCACGCCCACTCCCCCTCCGCCCCCGCCGCCCACGACCACGCCCACGCTGACGCCCGCTGGGTACGGGTGGTGGGCGTGGTGCTGGGCGTGGTGCTGGTGGGGCGCCATGGCGTCCGCGCGGCCGATGTGGATCTCGTCGTCCTCGCCGCCCTCGCCGGTGGTCTTGCGGTACACGGGGTTGTCGAAGTTCATGCTCTTGGTGGAGTGGCGCCGCCAGTTCCTCCACGCCAGGTAGAGGCCGGTGCACAGCAGGCCGAACACCAGCGTGCCCACGATGGGGACTGTGGTTGGGATGGGGAGGGGGGGCAGAGAGGGGTGCGTTAATACAGGCTGAACCAGTCTCACGGCGTGACGAAAATACTGACTCGGATGAATGTTAGCTAAATACGCTTTTTGTCAAATTCACCCAATACCTCCCCGCATTCCACTATCTTACCGTGTGTGTTTAAAAATTAATTTGATACTTCTACGCAGCCCTGGCTCCGCAAAGAGGAACATAAAGAAAGAGGCGAACACCGCTCACATCCACAAAGCTGTAGCACTAAGCTTTGCTTCAACATCGTGTTTCGATGTGTGGGGCGCCCGCCGCAGAGGGATATTGTTTTGATTTGAGCTCGAAGTTAGCAGGCGTTCTCGAGAATGACTGACCCCGCCTTTAAAGACTGAGGTAACGTTTCATTTGATACCAAATGTTACTTGACTTCCTTTTTTGTTTCCTTTGAAATAAAGTTTTGGTGATTACGTAGAAAATGTGCTTAACGTTACACATGTATAATACATTTTTCCACCTACTCCATTTACTCTTCCAACCATTTAGAAACAGCCGGGTGTAAGATCCGTGAAGGTACACAAAGTTTCAGTTTTCAGTTGTTTTCCACCCCATTCTATCTTCCCTCTTCCCAAAATAACTTGGGTGTACTATTTTCTAGGAAGGAAGGTCCAAATAAAATCTCCCTTACTTGGTCCCAACTTAACAGAGGCAATTGCTTTAAAACAAAAGGGGAAGCTCAACTTCCCCTATAATTTAATAAAAATATGATATTTGATGTTTAATAAAGTATATATCATGACAATGTTGCTATTTAACTATTACTAAGTGTACATAATCTGCACTATAACCGTTAGTGAACCCTTTATTCATTTAGCAACACTGATATCTGTGTTTGTGAACAGGGTATCTGACGAGACCAATGGAAGCACGGCCCCATAGGCCTCTATTGAAGCTGAGCTTCAATGGGATCCTATGAGAGATTCAAGTGCGCTCTGTGTCTGTGGCGAAAATATCAATGCTAATGGGCCAATATTGAGTCCCGCCCGCACGCTCAGCTTCAATGGAGGTCTATGAGAGCATTTCCCATAGGAAAACACATCTCAGCGTTTATTGGAAAATCAAACAGAGAAGCTGAGCTTCTTGGCAGATTCCTCAATTAGGGTGGACCCCATAATAAACAGCCAATCACTGACAGAAAGATTTTCTGCTGCTACGTTCGTATACAGGACATAAGAGAGTGCTCGATACAGCACAGAGACGGTGTTTGTATTTCGTGTACTGTTTTGCAGACTAATTATAGATTTCTCAGTTCCCTATACTTTTTTGCAGTTCTCAAGTAATTAGGCCTATTTTGCTCATGTTTTGTGATTAGAACTAGCATCATTTATCTACTTTTTTTTTTTTTTTAAATCTGCACTTCAATTTCAGCCATGTTGTAACCTACATAGGCTATTTGAGCTTCCACTGTTCAAGGACCAGCCACTGCAACTTAATATGCTGTTTTGCTACCAAATATGTGAAATTATTGAAACCTGACTTATTTTTAACGTTGACCATAAAGAGATATTGAATGCTTCACTGCCTCACCTCAGTTTGAAATAAATAGTTTATTGACTGTATTTAATGAATATTATTGTTATTTTCAAACTCAATATAAAATCCTGCTTGAAGCCTTATCGGTCAAAAACCAATAAGATAGGCCTATTGCTTTGACTGCAATGTGTTATGAAAATTGAAATGTATTACTGTATACCTGGAAACAATTGAGATTAGATGTTTTGGAATAGAAACCACTGGAGATAATGTTTTACATTACACACACTGTGATAACCTGACATGCCAGAGGAATTGTTGTCATGTTGTCACAAGTCCATCTGGGGAGCCGTATATTGAAACTGTTTGTGAATGACTTTCAAAAAATACTTTGCAGTTGACCGGATGAACAATCTGGTCGTTTTCTCTGTCGGCACACCTAAACCACACCCGTACAGCTATAAACACGACACTGATTAGAAAGTTCAGTTGCTACTCAGACACATTCAAAATGATTCTGATGCTCTCCAGACTGATTCTCATGGCGAAATTAAACTGAAGCTCGCGAGACCATCCTGATTTCGAGAGCTTCAGTTTAATTTCGCCATGAGAATCAGTTTAATTTCACTTCAGGCTAACACAATGATACATTGGGTTAATAAAAAACAGCTACCATATACATAAAATGTCATTCTGGCATCATCCTGCTTGGACTTTAATCCAGGGTTTTACACTACAGTCTGCCAAGTGCATATTAAAGCTGGTTTTATATATATATATATATCCACTTAAAACAATCCCATTATGAATCTAATCAATTATATCTAAATAATGAATGCAAAAAAACTACCACAGCTTCACCCTTCATGAACCTTAGTGTTTCTTAGTGTTAATAATACAACAGGTTTAGTGTCCTTATGAGCCACAAACGCCCCTCTGCACTAATATATCTTGATGCTAAAAACAGTTTACCTGTTGTAGCACGTGCTCGTGCTAATTATGATAATCTGCCACGTGTCACGAGGCGGGAAGGAGACCACTGGAGTATTAAATATTGTCCCTGTGCTGTCATAGAGCTTTCATAAAGCTGTATACCAAAGGTGGGATACCTTCTCTTGTCAAAAAGCATTATTAGCTTGGACAGAACGACTTGCATCCCCTGTGCCCCATATAACATGTAACAACACACACACGCACACAGGCCTCCTCAGGCAGTGGTGCTAAACACAGACAACACAACGTGCGGTGAGTAATACATTATGGCAGCAACAGTCAGTGGCACAAGGAATGACTCCTTAGGGGTACGCTGGGGGGGGGCATCGGGCATAGCAGGGTCAGCATGAATAAGAGTCTGAACGGGAGCTACACTGGATGAATATGTTTAGTTCATTAGTCTGCTTTTACCATTTAATTGATATTGAATACTGAATATATACTGTGTGTGTGTATATATATACATATATATATATATATATATATATATATATATATATATATATATATGTGTGTATATATATACACACACATCATATATCATTTATTAAAAACAATTATTCTATTCATATATTTTTATATTATTTTATGTTTTTTAATGTACTCTTACGCAATTCCCGCCAGAGCTCTATGTGTGCGTGCGTGTGTGTGCGTTCATGCGGGTGTGTGTGTGTGTGTGTGTGTGTGCATGCGTTCATGCGGGTGTGTGCCATGTATGTAAGCATCAGGGGAATCCATGTTAGTGTTAGAAGAGACCAAGGTGTGGACAGATAACCCCCCAGGACACACATCATTTTACCTATAGGGATGACCCCCCCCCAGGACACATATAATTTTACCTATAGGGATGACCTCCCCCCACCCAGGACACACATAATTTTACCTATAGGGATTACCCCCCCACCACAGGACACACATAATTTTACCTATAGGGATGACTACCCAGGACACACATCATCTTACCTATAGGGATGACCCCCCCAGGACACGCATCGTCTTATCTATAGGGATGACCCCCCCAGGACACACATCGTCTTACCTATAGGGATGACCACCCCAAGGACAGCCACGGTCATATTCTCCCCCAAGGTGAAGTGCTCGCTGCCAGCTGAAGGTATGGTTTGGAGGGAGGAAGGATGGGGGAGAGATAGGCAGGAACGGAAGAGAGCGACGGAGAAAGGAAAGGATGAGAGGGGTAGGGAGATAAGATAAGATTAAGATAAGATTAAGATGAAAGTAAGAAGAAGGGAGAGGGGAAGAGAAAGATGGAAAATGAGAGATATAAAGAGAGAGCGAGAGAGAGGGGAAGGTGGGGGGGAGAGAGAGGGGAAAGATAAAGGCACTAGATTAAAATGTGGTGAGTAGGTTATGGCCGACAGGAATAGAGAATTTAACATATTACATTTTACTAATCGAGCGCTCACGTGTGCGCATGCGTGCATGAGCGCTCGATCATCCGCAGACAAAGGTGTGCGACTGAGCCATTCACTCGCCTGGTGCCTTCCTGGGGCCCTGACCTGCCTGTGCATGATCTCGGTGCCATTAGCACGTTGACACACAAACACACGGGTGTACGCTTTATTGCAGGCGCACGCACGGGCCTATACGCTGCACACGCTGCGATGTCAGAGCAGCGGGACGGCGGAGGCACGTATCCCGTCCGGCGATCTTCATTAAAGTCAGCCGAGTGTGGCCTATTTATATATATAATATATATCTCCAATTTAATGTCCTCATTGTGGGACGAGGTGGGCTGTGAACGCAAGCTGGATTCCCAGGTAAACAATAAACGGAACGGGAATGAGAACGTAAATGGAGCGGGAGCAGGAACCCAAATGGGAACTGGAATGGGAACAGGATCCATAACGGGATTGGGAGTGGGAATGGGCATTAAAAAAGGAACCCAAACGGGAATGTAAGGAAGGAATAAGGAACAGCAACAGGAAACAGGGCCATCAGACAAACACTGGCACTGTGACGGGCTTACAGTGCTGCGAGACGCCGCTGTCTGCGGCAGCCGTGGTGGACGTCGCTGTGGCGGTGGCCTGTGACTCCTCCACCACAGGCTTGAGGCTGGCGGGCGGTCTGGAAGGGGGCGTGGTCAGATTCGGGGTGGCGTCCGCCTGCGACAAGCCCCCCGGTGGAGGAGAGTTGGGGTCAGCGGCCGTTGGAGGTGCGGTGGGGGCCAGGGGCGGTGGGGGGGTGTCATTCCTTGGGGCCGCTAGAATAAAAGTAGCCTTGCATTAAAGTGCCTCTATGTGACTTTGTGCCACTAGATGGCACACTAGAGCACCAGCATCTCAGAACTAATGCTTCATGGGCCACACACACACCGCTTTTTATTACTTTGTATTACTGATAACACACTTAAAAACTACTGTACTACCTATAGTACGGTGTCTTCTGCTTCTTAGATAAGGAATAGCACTGATTCTGAGCCTAACTGTATCCTATTACAATGTTTAGTATGCTCTTACTGTGCTGCACGACACAACTTATTGCCACACTGGGGACAAATACATAAGTAATAGTAAAATGTATTTATATAGCACATTTCACAGATAAAAATCTAAGTGCTTAAAGCCACTTTAAATAAAAGAGTTTTCAACTGTGTTTTAAAAGTTTCCACCCAATCCAAGCAGCGTAAGAAAGGGGGCATTGCATTCCACAGCCTAGGTGCCACTGCCTGAAAAGAACCGTCCCCTCTAGTTTTAAAATGTGTATTAGACGTCTCTACTTGACTTTACGTTTACACGGTTGTCTTTTGTACTATACTGTCTATTTATGTACAATCACAATTATGTTACTTAGCGGATACGTTGATCCAAAGTGTATTACAAGAGTTAGCAGACGTTGATAGAGGTTTGGTACCTGTACCCTGTAAAATAGTTTGTAATATGTATTTTGATCAGTAATATTTCTCAGTTTATTATTCCTATACCTAGAATCACTTAATTTACCGAGTGGAATTTAAAAAGTACCTATACGGGGGAGGTTCCTCGTACGCACCTGGAATGCAGCCCCTCATGTCGGGCCCCAGGTCCTGGCCGTCGGGACAGGCACAGGTGTACTTGGGGGAGTGCTCTGTGATCTGGGGGGCCTTCAGGCAGAGGTACTCACAGCCCCCGTTGGCCATGCCGCCCAGGTTACAGCTGTCAGGGCCTGCAGGGGCACAACACAGTGTGTCCACTAGAGGGAGCGTGACTTTATAGGAGAAGACAGACAACATGTGTCCACTAGAGGGAGTGTGACTTTATAGGAGGAGACAGACAACATGTGTCCACTAGAGGGAGTGTGATTTTATAGGAGGAGACAGACATCATGTGTCCACTAGAGGGAGTGTGATTTTATAGGAGGAGACAGACATCATGTGTCC
>JAODUK010017637.1:0-26619 GCA_027564635.1 Typhlichthys eigenmanni | reverse complement strand
AAACCCATTTCGGCCGCTTGTACCCGTGATCTTGTTCTTTCGGTCATGACCCACCCTTCATGACCATAGGTGAGGGTGGGAACAAAAAATGCCGGTAGATCGAGAGCTTTGCCTTCCGGCTCAGCTCTCTTTACTTGTAAAGCGATTGCAATACTGCTCCCGCTGCTCAGATTTTCCGGCCAACCTCTCGCTCCATAGTCCCCTCACTCATGAACAAGACCAGAGGTACTTAAACTCCTTCACCTGGAGTAGGCACTCCAGGTGAAGGAGTGTTGGGTTTACCTGTGAAGATGCTGTTGTGTTACCTGTGAAGATGCTGTTGTGTTACCTGTGATGATGTTGTTGTGTTACCTGTGATGATGTTGTGTTACCTGTGAAGATGTTGTGTTACCTGTGAAGATGTTGTTGTGTTACCTGTGATGATGTTGTGTTTACCTGTGAAGATGCTGTTGTGTTACCTGTGAAGATGCTGTTGTGTTACCTGTGAAGATGTTGTTGTCGTACTGTCTCTTGAACAGGGGCATCAGGTCAGGGGAAAGCTTTGACTCGGGGACTTCAGCTGCGTACGACGCCTCTATTGTGGTGAACTAAGTGACAGGGGGCAGGCTATTATAGTTGTTATTATCGTTTCGTTTCCACCCAGCAATGTGGCTGGCAAGAGATGTTCTCCTGTATTAATTACCCAAGGAAGGCAGCGCGTGCACACACACACACACACACACACACACACACACACACACACACACACACACACGCGCGCACACACCCTTCTTACCTGTTGAGTAATTATTTTGAATAAATTGTATTATAGGTTTACCACCACAAACGGGGTCCGTCACTAAGTGTGACACGAAAATTCTAATGTATTATTTTGACCGGTGCTTGGCTTTTTTATTTTATTTACCACCCACCTTCACCGGTGACTCTAAAAGATAATTTCGGACCATGACCACAAACAAATATTTACATGGTGCATCATTTTAAATATCTTACTACCACAGATAATGTTCAGGGCCTTTTATCTGTGGCAGCTGATGGGGTATCTACCTGTGGCAGCTGTTGGGGTATCCTAATTTGGCTGTGCGGGTGGTCATCGATCTGGAACCTGATTGGCTCCAGTCTGCCCCGCCGATGGCCTCTTGGAATGGTCCTCTCCCCCCTCTTCCAGTAGAAGTGTACCTGGGGCTTCAGATCTGAGCAGGTCAGAGGTCACAAGAAACACCAATACACTGCGTTATTCGTTATTACCAGAAAAAAAAAACTATACCAATAATGTTTTTGTGAAGTTTTACTACAGATTACAGTTACTTTAAATAATATATAATATTAACATCACAATAACAATACCCAAACTTGACAGGAGGAGCACAGGGTTGTGTTTGGCCACGGCGTTGGTGACTCCGGTAACCAGATTTCTTAGAAAAGGGGACACAAAGTGATCTTGTTCTTTAAATGTGAAAGGCTTGCGTTTCTTCATGTGCCAGTTTTCCTGCAAGATCGCATTGGTCACAAGATCCCGGATCTCAGCGAATGCATCCTCTCCAATGCCAAGTGGAGGTGGAGAGTTGTTCTTGTTGTCCGAGACAATGCTGAACTTTTCCGGTAAGCCAGGGATGTACGCGGTCTTGGTGAAATGCTGGTACCATTTATCTGCATTGAGAGCAAACGTCTGTGGGTAGACTACGTATTTCTTAAATTGGATTTTAGTGAGAAGCCTGAGCTTTTCCTCCACGGGAGAAGCGTGTATCGTTTTGACACGTTCTTCAATCTGACGCCGCTGCGCAGATTTGCTTTTAGCCGTTAGAGAAGCAACTATAGGCGGATAAACAGGCTCCGGGGCCGCTGCCTCTGTGTGAACAATCCTCTCGCTTATAAAGTGATCTTTTATGGAAAGGAACGACTGCAAGGGCAACCTTGTGCGGGCCGCCATGTTGATCGTTCATCACAATCGGTCGTCGTCTTTTTCCTTTGCGGCAGACTAGACGCTATTTCAGCGCATTGCTGCCACCCATAGGTAGACAACGGAGAATTCTTTTTTTTTTCACAGAAAAACTACTGATGCCTTTTTACTAAAATGTATTTATTGTTGTGGGTAACTAAATAAATGAATAAATAATAAATAAAAAAAATTTACAAAAAGAGTTGAAAAATGAAATGTAGCTTTGGGCAGTATTTATGCTACATACGGTATTTGAAATACAATATAGTATTTTGTAATTTGTATTTGTAGATTGTATTTGTAGTAAGTTTAAAAGTACTAATAAAATACTTTCTGTGAGATGCTTTCTTGCCTCTGATTGGTAGCCTGGTGTAACCAGACCCAAAATTCACTTGGTTAAAGGGGTCTAGACCCTCTGGACATGCTCCACTGGGTAATGTTTGCAGTCAACGCATCCTACTGGGCCTATAGACCTCTAGTTAATTTTAAAAGTATTTATTAATATATCCGCATAGCTACAACTGTGTACTGCTTCATCTACCACCAGTTCTACTATAGTTGACTTGACTTCAATGCATAGATTCAACGTCATATATTCAGTGGTCGCTGATTGATCCACCATTCATGGTGGCTGTGTGAACTCTTAACAAATCTGACATACAGTATGCAACCAGTTCAATGTGTGGTAAGCGCGATTGTAAGCGAATACACATTTGGTCAAATTCACTGAATCGCTCCTCACAGTCTGCCAATTGTCCGTTCTGTGTGCACTCTGAAAACAAATCAAGTATTTCCACATTACATCCACCAGACAATTGCTCTAAACTCAATTATCACTAAGATTATAGTCTGGAGACCGTGACACCTTAACTGGTAAAGAGACTGAAACATGTTTTTCTTTGTAGTCTATATTATTTCCGGGGATAGTAGGAATCTTAACAGTGAACTAAGATTTAACTAACTGATGATATTTGGGGAACATTTTTAAGAAAGAAATGTTTTACAATAACTACACATTTATCCTAGATTATGTTACATTTCTATCATCCAGCTCAATAGGTGGCGATAACTAGAAATTTAAATTGTTAGCCAGCAGCCAAATTACTAACAAATTAGAACGCGTCTTGTAGCAATGTTTTTTAGCTGTGTATCTTATTTGTTCTGCATAAGCTTGCGATCTAAATTAACGAGTGCAAAATGAACCCTCGTATGATTTTAAGGATACAACACTTTAGGACGAAGGCTTGTCACAACGTTTTACACCGTGTAAACGGAGCAAAGGTAGTTTTAACTGTAAAGTATCCTCTCATTCTCATAAACCTCTTATTTATGTGCACATATGCGGAGCCATCGAGCAAGAGCGCTCGATCAGCTGGCGCTGAGAGACGTATGAGACATGTACTGGCCCACGATCAAATAAAGGTTTGATGTACTGGTTTGGTGGTGACATTGTCTTCGCGTTTAAATACTAAATAGAAATATGCTGGAGCATGGAGAATGCCTGTATGGGTGGCCCGGAGTTTAACACAATGACTGTTTGTTTGTAAATTGTTCATAACAGAGACTGTGCACCAAAAGCGACGAGGTGCGTCTGGCTGAAAAGGCAGGCAAAAAGTATGGCTCCCCGGCGCCAACCATATTTTCCAAAGTAATAGACAAAAGTATTCCTGCAGACATCATTTATGAAGACGACAAGGTAACCATCCCGCACATTTACCAACGAACATCTGCGTGTTGTTATGATTTTATCTCTGTGGCACTTAATGTGCCACAAATTAAACTCCTACAGCGCATTACCCTCCCACACCACCAGAGGGCGGAGTTTCATAGTATACAATTAAATCGCTCGTTCACGTCTCCCCTGCGCGCGTGTGTGCGCGTGCCAGTGTCTGGCTTTCAGAGACATCAGCCCACAGGCCCCGGTCCATGTCCTGGTCATCCCAAGGGCTCCCATCCCGAGAATTAGCGAAGCCAAAGATGATGACGCACATGTGAGTCTGTCTGTCTGCTTTACGTGTTTCCCTGCCTGTCTGTGTGTTCCCTGCCTGCCTGCCTGTCTGTCTGTCTGTCTGCTTTACCTGTTTCCCTGCCTGTCTGTGTGTTTCCCTGCCTGCCTGTCTGTCTGCTTTACCTGTTTCCCTGCCTGTCTGTGTGTTTCCCTGCCTGCCTGTCTGTGTGTTCCCTGCCTGTCTGTCTGTCTGTCTGTCTGCTTTACCTGTTTCCCTGCCTGTCTGTCTGTCTGCTTTACCTGTTTCCCTGCCTGTCTGTGTGTTTCCCTGCCTGCCTGTCTGTCTGTCTGTCTGTCTGTCTGTCTGTCTGCTTTACCTGTTTCCCTGCCTGTCTGTGTGTTTCCCTGCCTGCCTGTCTGTGTGTTCCCTGCCTGTCTGTCTGTCTGCTTTACCTGTTTTCCTGTCTGTCTGTCTGCTGTCTGTGTGTCTGTCTGTCTGTCTGTGCGTTAGACAGACAGACAGGGACATTTAGACATGTACTGTACATCCTGTGCTAGCTGCTGGGACATCTCCTGGTGGTTGCCAAGAACGTAGCACGGACGGAGTGTCTAGATGAGGGATACAGACTGGGTAAGTTGAGCTGATGGTGATGCAATGCATTTCCAATGGGAGGGGGGGGGGGGAGAGCTCCTGAGGGAGCACCCTATGAAGTGGAAGGTGTTTTTGTTTTGATCCAGTTAAAATATCAACAGTCCATGCCTATTAGTATTAAAGATAGATAGGATTTATGAGCTACAGGTGTAATGTGTTAGAAGTGCCATAGACAGCTGCCAGTGAGTGAAATACATCTGCTCTAGATGGTGGCCCCTGCCTCTCTACTACTACTATTTTAAAGGAGAAATTCTGACCAATCAGGGCCTCTCTTCCCATCGACTGGTCAGGCCAGTCTACCTTGCCTGTCTACCTTGTGTGCACACAGCTACAACCGGTTTGTCAATGGGCTTCTCAATGGCAGCTATCGCTCTCATCCTGCCTGCTGTAAAGGTATAGTCAGTGATTGTAAGCTAATACATATTTAGTCAAATTCACCTCATAACTCCTCGCAGTCCGCTAGCTTACAGTTTTCTGTATGTGCTGAAAAATAGGTGGGATATAATATAATATGGTGTGGTTACACCAGGCTACTTCTACACAGCCCTGGCTCCATAAATGGGAATATAAACAAAGTGGCAAACATCGCTCACAACAACAATATCCTAGCCTTTTTGACGGAGCGCCCTGTGGTATCGAAGGGAGAGGTGCTTTTGTTTTGTTAGCAAGCGTTGAATGTACCATTTAGCTCTGTAAATGACTTCCTGTCTCCTGCCTTCCTCTTCCTGCAGTGATCAACGATGGCGTGCACGGTGCCCAGTCTGTCTATCACCTTCACGTGCACGTGCTGGGAGGCAGGCAGATGTCATGGCCTCCAGGGTGATGTGTGTGTGTCTGTATGATTCTGTGTGCATCTGTGGATTGAATCTGACATTACGTTATTGGAGTCACATATATTAAATGTACTGTAGATGTGTGCAGGCAATGCATTATGATGGACACCAATAAAGTCATATACCAACACATTTTATATTAGTCTTCTTTGAGTCCTCTACAAGTTATGTAGAAGCAGACTCAACATGTTCTGCAGTGAACTATCAACAGCCAAGTCTTTTTACACTCTCTGTAAAACAGACGTGGCCAGTTGCAAGTGTAGTTGCACGTCAGTGCATTAATGCGCTGTCATTTCTGTGTTCGTCGTATTGTCGAGTAGCAGTGTGCTCTCAATGCGGGGCCTGGCACCGGTCCAGAAACTAGTGTCAGGACAGAGTGGTGTAACTGGGTGGTATGATACAATGACCTTGCATCTAGGTCACTATATGTCATTGGAGACCAGGGTTGAACTTTCCCCCATATTCATTTCAAACAGTGTTCACCTTCTTAAGGGCAGCGCTCAGACTAATGTTAGACGGCCTCCTGCAGTCTGTCACCTGCTACTTCACCACGCTCACTCTCATCAATAGAAACAAGCTTCTTAAAATCACTAACGAATAACCTGCCAGCTCTCATCGACACCGCCACCAAAAACACTTTAGGTTCACTCTCCAGTCAGTGTCATGTGACCAGTGACACTGGTTTAAATCAGTTGGTCCCCGGGCGCTGCACAGCGGCTGCCCACTGCTCCCTTGAGGGACGTGTTAAATGCAGAGGATGAATGTATGTGTATGTGACAATAAAAGCACCTTTACCTTTACATTACCACCAGTAGAGCAAAAACCATCACACAATTCCAGCCACACCCTCAACTCATGCTCAACCATTCTTCCGTCAGGCCGTAGATAAAGTCTAACAGTATGCCTTGGAAAAAGCGTTGTGCCTTCAGCCATTACAGCATTAAATGCACAGCAAAATGTCAGTTCTATTTCATACTGTTTGGGTGCCACTTCCACACTAAGAGACCACTGCTTGTTGTTTAAAATGGCATAGTGTAAATGTACTGTCAAACATAAATAAGTAGAACAATTCTATAAAACTAGATCTGAAAACACATTACATGCTAATAGAAAATAAAAACGTATGAATAGTAAAACAATTTAGAAAATGCTGTAATGGTCTCTTAAGATTTCCGTGGCTGTGTGTGTATATGTATATATATGTATATGTATATATGTGTATGTATATATATATATATATATATATATATATATATGTATATGTGTGTATATATATATATGAAATGTGTTTACATGCTCAATGTTTCCTATTGGTACAGTCTGTGAAAACACATATCCTCCAACAAGGACAAGAATGTCATCTCATCATCATACCCAGACCAACACTGGTGGCAATATTTCATAGTGGCCTGTAATATTTTATCGCTGGCTTGTAGAGAGAGTCGCTACACTATAAAGTTAAACCGATACATTTCTCTAGATACTTGTAGGAAGGCAAGTTGCATGATTTATGTTTATTACATTAAAATCTCTGTCTCAAAGTCTTCTCTCCCATAAACCTCAAGATAACTGGAATTATCTTGCTTTCTGATACATATCTGCCATTTTTAATGGTTTCATATATTGGCCAAAAGTTAAGGACCCCTTTAAAAGCGAATTAAATCAAATTAATTAAATTGTTTGTCCTATATAAAAAGTAATTATTGGTTTACATAAAACATATGGACGAAATATCGATATAATTTACTTTATAAATAAAATTGAGTCATCTTAAAGAATCATCAAAAAGTCTGGAATGACAAACTATAGCTTTACTTTGTGACAGATGACACCCGCTGGATCCCGGGTCCTTACAGGGGTCAGAGGTCACCGTTGGTCAGGTTTGATGGGCGCACAGGTGTGTCAGAGATTACATAAACTGCCATAACATCGGACAGCCGAGCCAGGAGTGGCTTGCATACCTATATAATGTACATGCTGACAACAGCCAGGCTACTGGAGGTGTGTCCATCTTAGCACCTGACCTCCCTCGTCCAGTTGGTGTCATTCAGATCTGCTGTTGTACCTCTGCATACGGTAGGTAGGGTTTCTCTGCATTGATTTTATCATGTGTGTTACTGTATTGGGTAGATTTTATCATGTGTGTTACTGTATTGGGTTGATTTGATCATGTGTGTTACTGTATTGTGTAGATTTTATCATTTGTGTTACTGTACTGGGTAGATTTTATCATGTGTGTTACCGTACTGGGTAGATTTTATCATTTGTGTTACCTTATTGGGTTGATTACAGTGTCTTCACAGAAATGAGCCCAGATTTATTTTAAGTCATTTAGCTCCTGACATTTTCTTTTTCCATGTAGAGTTTGTTGTGGACCATGACGTCCGTTTACCCACTGCCAACACATGTTTCCCTGAAGTATGCCGCGCGTGTGCGTGTGTGTGTGTGTGTTTGTGTGTGTGCGCGCGCGCGCGCACACGCATTGATGTGGCACTGCAGTGTGGCAGTCACATTTGTTTTCCTAAGGACATGCAAAGATACCTCTGTCATACTGGGCTATTAATACATCACGTGATGGGAGATGTAAAGTTCGACAGTAAACCGTCCCTGTGTGGCTCTATTTAAACTCCTGTCGTCAACACCGTGCTCTGGACACCCGTCCTTTGTGAAGGGGGAGTTTCCTTAGCTTGGGAGGACAGACTGACAATATAACAGTCTAGGTACAGCGGTGTGTTATTCTTTAGTTGACCGATTGTCTGTTAATGTATTTCTTGATAGGCTGATGGTGTATAATTGCATAACGGTGAGCAGACTTTGCCTGTTACACTTCAGATTGCTCCACCAGTTTAGTTTTGTAATTAAGGTGAACTTTATCCCATAATGAAATCTTAGCCAAAATAATCTGTAGCTCAGATGGCTTGTATGATCATTAGAATATTTGCCCCCTTTTACTCTAAGTAGAAAAATGAATTTGTCAAAATAATTTCTCTTAATTATTTATGTTAATCCGAATTAGTAAAATATTAATTTATTTAGATTAGTTCAAATGGAATAATAAGCAGATATTTTATTGATAGTCTAGACAGTTAAACGTAAACACTGTTGTACGTTGTGAGACTATGAGTTCAGTAATTCAGTAGGCTATGCCGGGCTGAATCAAGTCTGCTCAGATCTGCTGTGCCATCATAGCCTCGCGAGACCAACCAGATCTCACAAGCTTCAGTTTAATTTAGCAGAGAATCAGTCTGGAAAGCCTCGGAATCAGTTTGAATGTGTCCGAGTAGCAACTGAACTTTCCAATCAGCGTCGTGTTTATAGCTATACGGGCGTGGTTTAGGTGTCCTGACAGTGAAAACGACCAGATGGTTCATCCAATCAACTGCCAAGTATTGCCATTCACAAACAGTTTCGATGTACGGCTCCCCAGATGGAGTTGTGACAACAATTCCTCTTGCATGTCAGGTTAGTACCATCATGGTTTGCGACCCTGTTTGAACGAGGCATTGCAAACTTGAGGATGTTTCAGGGAAAATGTTAACACCACATGCGAGACATCAGAGGTGATGCCAAATTGGTTGCTATAGAGATTTATAGAGCCTTCCTCCTGACTTGGGCAGATGCCTGAATTTAGTTCTAGTCCAAGTTCACATGATGAAAACCAAAATATATTTAAAATGTAGACATAATGATAAGATATTGCAAACAGTGTATTTTCAATAATTTACTTATGTATATTTTTCCATTCTGCAAAATGAAAAAATGTCAGTCAATCACTCCTTCATCATTATATCAGTCCTATTCATTACTGCGTGCGAAACACTGCGTTATGATCGGTGCATGTGGAGCAAAGGTTGTGCAGAGACCCGACACCCTTTGGCATAGTATCTGCCATTTCAACATTTAGATCACAGCAGATGACCTGTTGCAATGACCGATGGATGCCTGTCTCATATAAAGCAGCGCAGGGCAGTGGAGGGGAGCACTTTCGTAATAGTTGGAGAAGGAAAGCCAGGCAGTAGGGTAGCTGTGTCTGACTGTGTGAAGCTCCCAACACAAAGCCAGACCTTCTCCATGATAACAACTTCCGCTGCCTCCACTGACTCCCGTCTCTCATTCAAGCCTCCACAACATGTCGGACCAGCAGGAGTATGGAGTCAGGAATGGGATCATGGATGCTAGTGACAAGAGGTATGTGGACGTATGAGGCATCGCTCTCTGGGATTTCATTGGTCAGGCTGCTGTGTAGGCTACACAGTGCATTTTAACAACAGCATTGTAACATGCAACAGTTACAATTGTTGTTTGAAATAGGACGCCGATAGCTGTAGGGCTTCATTCATAATTGAGTCAAGTGAATAGTTTACACAACATTATCCCTAAAAGTATAGTAAGTGATTGTAAGCTATTGTAACTTTTTGTCAAACTCACAAAACAATCTCCACGGTCTGTCATCTTACAGTTCTCTGTGTGTGTTGAAGAAATAATCTGGTACTTCTACACAGCACTGGCTCTGTAAATAAGAACACAGACCACACACAACAATATCCTAGCATTTGCAATGCCTTTCCAAAGTGTTTGGCGGAGCTTCTATGAAGGGAAAGGTGTTTTTGTTTTGATTTGTGTTAGAATTTAGCAAGCGTTCCTCGAGAATGACTTACCATACCTTTTTTAAAGATCAATAATACATTTTCTTTCTTCCAAATGTTCTGTTTAGTATCACTACAGTACAATATGTACTCTACAGTAGAGTAAATCCACTATACTGTCATTATTTACTTTATTCCCTTTACTTATTATTTTTAAGTGCTCTTGATAGCACCTCTCCTCACAAGACACTGTCACCGCGGGATACCGAGCACAAGCCCATCCCGCTCGCCATCGGAGGCAGAGACTGGGGATCCTCCAAGTCTGAATCCTCGGACGCTGAAGCTACGCACAGCCAGAGCCACGCGGCGGAAGTCGACCAAGAGGGGGCAGAATCAGAGGGCCGGGGGGGCCTTAATGGGCCGGGCGTGACGAAGGTCGAGACGCCCCTGGCTGCTCCAGGACACCCCGGTCCAGAGGAGTCAGACGTACCTACTGCAGGTCAGAACCCTGAGGCGGCGTTCACACAGATGTCAAAAGATGGGAGAGGCACTTGCCGCGTTCCTGGCTTCTGGTTACATATTGGCTAATGGTATTAGCACGAAACAGACTTCAGTATTAGCACGAAACAGACTTCAGTATTAGCATGAAGCAGACTTCAGTATTAGCATGAGACAGACTTCAGTATTAGCACGAAACAGACTTCAGTATTAGCATGAGACAGACTTTAGTATTAGCATGAAACAGACTTTAGTTTTAGCATGAGACAGACTTCAGTATTAGCACGAAACAGACTTCAGTATTAGCATGAAACAGACTTCAGTATTAGCATGAAACAGACTTTAGTATTAGCATGAGACAGACTTCAGTATTAGCATGAAACAGACTTCAGTATTAGCATGAGACAGACTTTAGTATTAGCATGAGACAGACTTCAGTATTAGCATGAGACAGACTTCAGTATTAGCACGAGACAGACTTCAGTATTAGCATGAGACAAACTTCAGTATTAGCACGAGACAGACTTCAGTATTAGCATGAGACAGACTTTAGTATTAGCATGAAACAGACCTCTAGTCTGTTGTCAGCCGCCACTTGTCTCTCTGTTGTCAATTCGAATGCAGGGTGAGGCTTGACACGCCCACTGTTGGTCAGAAACCCGAGAGCTTGAGTGCGAGCTTGACAAACTTCGCCTACGACGAACGCTGTTTAGAAGAGATGCGGAGGATGGAAACACTTCTCTGCTTGCTGAAGTTCTGACTGGGATATACTGCATATACATACACGGCAAGAATGGCCAATCGCCTCCCCCGGCTCACCTGTTAGGTTCTACCATACAGTACTATGTAGTGGGAGGGGCAGAGATCTGTGTGATCCTAAGAGCGCTGTAGGGAGGAAGCAATGCAAGCCACTCACTACTACGTTGTAGTAGGACACACACACACACACACCTTTAAAGGCATATCAACAAATCACACATAATTATCTTTTAGTCTAGTTTGACTAGTTTTCACAGCCTCGAAAAGCCAGCCTTCTCTCAACAAGTCTGACTGGTATGTAGGTAGGGGGGGTTGCAACATTCTTGTTTTGTCTCTGGTAATCTGAACCGTCAGGGACAGCTGCCCTTTTTTTTCTACCTTCGCCTGACGGTCTGTCGCACTTGTCAGTCTGGAGGTGAGAGGGACGAGTGCTCATACACGCTCAACGCCGCGCGCGAACACACTCTTGGATTGTTCTGGTTGTGTTGTGTCTTCGGTTGCGTCTTGTATTCTGTTGTCTTGTCATTTTGTGTGTTGTGTCATTTTGTGTAGTGTCTTGTGTTGTTTTGTGTTGTGTTGTGTCTTGTGAGCCGTCTGAATGGCCAGCACGTGTCCCTGCTGCCCCTCAACAGAAGAGCCCCCGGTCGTCCTGCCCATCTTCCCCGCACCCCTCGCCCCCGCCGAGCAGCTGTGGTGCACCAGCAGAGACCAGGCGGTGCGGCTAAGGACGGAGGCCTCAGGGCCGAGCTCCGAGACGCCCCTGACGGTGCACCAGATGTTCCTGGAGACGGTGGAGGGCCACGGGGAGCACGAGGCGCTGGCCTTCAAGGAGGACGGCCGGTGGGTCACCCTGACCTGGAGACGCTACTACGAGCAGTGTCGGGCTGCCGCCAAGAGCTTCCTCCAGGTGTGTGTGTCTCAGCTGGGATGGATGGGGGTAGGGGATGTCCCGGGTCATCACAGTAACATCTTATTATAAATATAGCTCTCAGAAAATAGGTTACATGTTTAACAGATAAAAATATGTGATTTGCTAATCACATTTACATAAATCCTGCGATTAATTGCAATAAAACATTTTTTATTGACTGACAAACTTGTATGTTTTGGATCATGAGCATTTTCCTTCTTTCTCCACACATTGGGCTTTCCGTCACTTTGGCAGAGGTTAATCTTGGTCACATTAGCCCATAAAACGGGTGTGACTCTCTGTATTCTTTGCTGATCATAATCTTGCATTCAGATTTTAACCATTGATTATGAGTGGTTTGCTCTTTTCTAAGCTTCAAACCGGTTTGCTTTTCTCCTAGCTGGTCATGTTGGGTTTGTCCTTTCTAACACATCTTCATGGTCATCTTCAAAGGACAAGGCTTCAACCAAGAGTAGACATTTGTATTAACTATATATTATTTAAATGTATTGCATTTATACGGTTTTTATTTACAGTATTTTAGGAGGTTAGGTATCTCGCTCAAGGATGCTTGAGCACCAGGGTTCAAACCAACAACCTTCTGGCTGGGAGCCCAACACCCAAAACAATAGACCATCCTGTCCCCAATTAATCGTAACAGAACACAGAGAGGTAACAAGGACGATCAGTCACGTCATTTGGGGTGGTCTGATATAAACGGTGTTACAGTCTAAATTGTTTCAAACACATCTAGATGAAAAACCAGGGAATAAAATATGAAATTCGAATGTTGTCTCAGATTCTTTTGACTAAAAACTCCATTGTCTTCAGTGTGTGACTAAACCAAATGAATTAGCCTTGCTGCTCCAGTACTTTCAGAGAGAACTGTATATGATTCCTTTCTCCTCCTCCCCCCCATTGTAATGTCCTGGGGGGAGTGAATGGGCTCCTGTAAGCCAACACAACGAGGTGTGCATACTTCAGCTAGGGTTACATCCATGGTTTCTCAGATGTGTCCGCAACCTTTACAATGGGTCACTAGAGTGTGATGTGGGTCAAAGGTAAACCAGGCACGGTTGTGATATATTGTATATGCTAATATGTTTAGTGTATGGGAATCATTTATATATGGATGACTTAAACACACCTGTAAGTACTGTATGGGGTTGTCTTGCTGGGCTCCAACACAGTTTCTACATTATAACAAACAAAAGGTTTTTTCTCTTTCAGCTGGGCCTGGAACGTTACCATGGTGTCGGTATTCTTGGATTCAACTCTCCTGAGTGGTTTATCGCAGATGTTGGCTGCATTTTCGCAGGGTAAGTGTCCTGTAATTAAACACTAATGCTCTATATGAGCTGCGCTTACTTTTATTGAGTCTCCATGTTTGCTGATTAATTATATGATTTGCCACTGTAATTATTTTTATTATAGGGATGGTGGCGTAAAAAAGTGGAGTAAGCGATACTATATATACTTCAACTCACCAAAACAAAAACACCTTTCCCTTCAATGCCGTAGGGTGCTACCTCAAAACTGACCCCACAAATTGAACACACAAGGCTGTAATATAATGGGAACAAAAACAATATTTGTTTGTGTTCCCATTTACAGAGCCAGTAGGAACACCAGATTTAAGCCATATCTAGCCGACCGCTAGTTGAACGTGAGGAGATATTTGTGTGTATTTGCATTGTAATTAGCTTTGTAATTGCTAGCTGAGTCGTGCTAGCTAGTCTTGCTAGCTTAGTCGTGTCTATCTGATGCCACACAGGGGCCTGGCAGTGGGCATCTACACCACCAACTCCCCCGAGGCCTGCCAGTACGTGGCTGCCAACTGCGAGGCCAACGTCCTGGTGGTGGAGAACCACAAGCAGCTCGCCAAGATCCTACAGGTCAGCGGCAGCATTTGCTAAACCGTGGTGTTAGCTTAGCTGTGGTGTTAGCTTAGCCGCGGTGTTAGCTTAGCCGTGGTGTCAGCCTAGCCGGGGTGTTGGCTTAGCCGCGGCATTAGCCTAGCTGTGGGGTAATCTTAGCCGCGGTGTTAGCTTAGCCGTGGTGTTAGCTAAGCCGTGATGTCAGCCTAGCCATGATGTCAGCCTAGCCGTGGTGTTAGCTTAGCCACGATTTTAGCTTAGCCGCAGTGTTATCTTATCAGATCAGCTGTTGCATTCGCCTAGCTGTGGAATTAGTTTAGCCGTGGCATTAGCTTAGATGTGGCATTAGTTTAGCCGTGGCGTGCTTAGGTTCACTAACGCATTGCTGGCGTGAGCCACACGTTTTTATGTTCTGTCTCAATCTGTTTTCACAGACTTTAAATGTAAACCATTGCATTTTTTTGCACAATCCCATAGCAACCATAACTTTTACCTACAGTTTGTTTGGTAAATCTCATGATTCTCCTGATAGCCAGTCTGACGCTGTAGATAATACATCTAGCACCTGAACTCTTCCTCATCTGTATATTGCTCTTATTGTTTTCAGTGTAAATGTATCTTCAATAGCTCCTGTATCATGTGAATGTCCCTTCAGGTCAGAGATCATCTGCCCAGTTTGAAAGCCATCGTACAGTACAAAGACGAGCTGCAGCAGAAGCTGCCAAACCTGTACACGGTAGGTCTGCAATGCTTACATGTCCTGCCTTCTCAGACCAGAACAAATGCTTCTGGGCCACACACACACATGCACTAGTGTTGCTCTTTTCCAATGAGAGTAGCTAGCACCAGCTCCTAACGTCGCTAGAAGTCGCCAGATGACATCATGCGCTCATTTGATGGCATCATCGCGTATTCATTTTTTAAAATTCATTCATTCATTGCTTAATTTCGTATTTTGCAGAGGGTATCGGTCTGGAACCCCTCAATGCAAAAGCATTAGTCGCCCGACTGGAATATAAGCGGGCCAATCAGCAGCCAGCTGAAGTTGTTACGATAAGACGACATCAGCGTATGTCGTACGTTTCGGTTTTTGCTGATTGTCAACATGTGATTGGGTGAGATAAAAGTAGAGTTCAATGGTATGTAAGGACATTTTTATTGAAACGTATTAGCACCGCCTATTTGACAGTCGCTTGTGAATGTAAGGGGTTCAAGACTGATTCTTGTGGTGAAATGAAACTGGAGCTTGCAAAATCATGATGGTATCAGGAGGCTAGCTAGATGCGGCTTCACCTAGCCTTTAATATCAGTTTACACATGGCACACCACCAATGCAGCCGTGCCTGTTGTGTTTCTGCAGTGGGCGGAGTTCATGAAGCTGGGAGAGACGGTGTCTGACGAGCAGCTGGATGCTGTTATTGGCAGCCTGAGGGCCAATGAGTGTTGCACACTCATCTACACCTCCGGAACCACGGGCAACCCCAAGGGCGTCATGCTGAGCCATGACAACGTGAGTCACGTCACATTAAGTTGATACACACTTTGTGTTCCAATCACCAGGAAGTAGTGCCTCATTAAGGAGGAATAGTTTTCTGCCAATATGTTCGGATACAACTTACGATTTTACATGTTCTTTCTAATTAAATTAAGCTTTACATAACAATTTGGTTATTTAAAGGACATTGTGTGTTAGCAGTACTAGTCTTTTGGGTCTTAGTGTTTGCTTCCCAGCCAGAAGGTCATGGGTTCAAGCCATGAAACTATATATTAACGGTTCAAACCCCGGTGTTGTTGGCTTACCTGTAAGCCTCCCTTGATCTAAAGGCCTAAGCCACCTGCTACTGTACTTGCAATATTTGTAACTGTAAACCTCTATTTGTGGGGTAGGCAGGCCTGTTGCTCATTGATGTTTACCGATAGGCCAATCCTGGGGATCAAACCCCTGACCTGCTGGTCACCCTCAGAAGCGACGTGAATATGACTAAATGTGTATAGCTGTGTATATCACTGACTTCACCTAATGATAATATATTGTGTATACTGTATATGTGTATATAAATGTATATATATGTGTGTGTGTATATATATGTGTGTGTATGTATATGTATATATATGTATGTATATATATGTATATACAGTATGTATATGCATGTATATACATGTATGTATGTATGTATATGTATGTACATGTATGTATGTATGTATATGTATATATGTGTATATATATACGTATGTATATATATGTATATATATGTGTATTATTATTATTTTAATTAATTATTCCATCGCCAGCTCACCTGGACAGCGGGGACGGCGGGCGCCATGACGACGCTGTTGCCGGGGGAGGAGGTGGTGGTCAGCTACCTGCCCCTGAGCCACGTGGCCGCCCAGGTCAACGACATGTGGATCTGCATGAAGTTCGCCGGGACCACCTACTTCGCCGACCCCGACGCCCTAAAGGTCAGAGCAAGGTCGCGACCCTCGACCCTGATGGTCCCTTTGTGGGCCAAGGGTGGGGAGGATATCATATATTCTTATTTTTCTTGTAATAATGATCGTTTCTTGGTTACCTCTATAAAAGGATGATCCTGCCCAATGGTCTGTGCTACTAAACCAAAAATAGTCCCAATATCAGTTACCCCAAAAGACAAAAGAGGTAGCATACAAAATGAATAAAATATATATTAAACTAATAATTATTTGTCATGCTCTGATGAAGGCCTCTAGGCTAAAATGTCGGCATGTAATATAAGCAGAATAAACTGGTGAACTTTGAGGTTGCTGGAGAATACAGTATATGGGCCTTATCTTACAACCAGCGCAAAATGCCTTTGCTATTGTCAGACTGATGCATTTATCACTTACCTGTCCAGCGCCCAGGTTGTCTAAATAGCAAATGTATGCACTTGCACATTGCCCGCCGGTGGGTGTGTTGGTCTAAACATGAGTTGTGGTCTAGCACATTGCTGGCGCATTATCTTGAGGCAGCGGAAAGTGACGCACGATTGACGCGTGGCACATTATCAATATACAGGGATTAAATTGGGCCTGAGACGTCTTGGTCAAGGTTGCTTCCAGGTGGGCCAGCTTCATGGAACAAACAGGTCAGACACCAGCCATGGTGGGCAGACGCCATTGTGTTGGAGTACATAAAGAAGCATGTCATGAGCACTAACCTAGTTATACATCTCCCAACATATGTTACCTATTAACAGTATGTGATTACAAGAGGCACTGCTTTGGAACACACTCAAAGATGAGTACATTGAACCACTTATTAACTTAACTTATTAAACAACGTGTTAACTTACAAAGGTAGCAAGCTCATTTCAAAATGACTAAGCACAGCTCCAGACTAAGCACAGAACAAAGGAAAGGGGCAACTAATACAGTAATCTGAATCTAAAAAACCCTAAATCTTTCTAGTGGCTTCAACTGGTACTGCGAGGCTTCCTTAGGCCCTGTGTACACATGCCGCTTCTTCCAATTGTTCCCAGTGAGGACAGAGCGTATGCGACCGCATTCAGCAGTCGAGGGGAAAAGTGCTGCACCCAACTTCTTTTTTCACCGCGAGACGCCTTTTTTGTGCTTCTAGTTTAAAATACTCATCAACACCGTGGTAACCAAGAAAACTAGTCAAGTCAAGAGGAGAAGCTAGTTTTGGTGTCTACCGTAACCTCTATGTCGACATGTTACACAATTAATTAAACGTGGAAATAAAATCTAATTAGCATGAGCATATTGTTCTCACTGAATGTTGCTGGTGCTTTAATCAATGTACGCAAGCTTGTTTTTGGCTTGCATAGTGGCAGTTATGTTGTCATTCAAGAGATTGTCATAGAAACAAAACCTGTGTGCAGTGCTTTTTTAAGACTAAACTGGGCTTTATGTGGACACGGGGCCTTGCACAGCATTCAACACCTGCAAAGTTCTTAAAGGTAATTCCCAAGAACGCTTGCTAACTTTAACTCAAAACAAAAACCAATCCCCTTTCAGAGCCACAGTGTGCTCCCTCAGGAGACCCCCCCCCCACACACACACACACACACACACACATATAAGGTAACGGTAAAGGTGATTTTATTGTCACATACACATACATGTAGCGAAATTCATCCTCTGCATTTAACTCGTCCCTCAAGGGAGCAGTGGGCAGCCGCTGTGCAGCGCCCGGGGACCAACTCCAGATGCCACTAGTCACATATGGTCACATGGCACTGACTGGAGAGTGAACTTAACATGTTTTTCATAATCCACGTAACCGCAGTAACGGCCCGGCGCTACCATTCTGCTTGCAGGGCACCCTGGGCACGACTCTGAAGGAGGCACGCCCCACCGCCTTCCTCGGGGTGCCCCGCGTCTGGGAGAAGATGCAGGAGAAGATGAGGGCTGTCAGTGCCAAGGCCTCGCCCATGAGGAGGCGTGTGGCAGAATGGGCCAAGTCCATTGGGCTGCGCTACAGCTACAGTGTCATGGAGGGGTGAGATGCTAGGGTCTAGTGTTACCCATCAGGGTGCAGGGTGAGATGTAGGGTTTATTGTTACCTTACAGGGAGCAGGGTGAGATGTAGGGTCTAGTGTTACCTTACTGGGTGAGATGTATGGTTTAGTGTTACCTTACAAGGTGCAGGAGAGGGTGGACATCTTGCTCAAGCACACTTATACTCTGTACTCTGGGGTTTCGAACCCATGACCGTCCTGCTGCCAGACCTTAACACTATTGTTACTGCTGTGTAAATGTAATGTACTTTTTCAAGGTTTGGAGTTCATGGTTGTTTTCATATTTTTATGCTTTAAGATAAGATAACACTTTATTGATTCCCTTGCGAGGAGATTGGCAGGTCAGCTCAAGATTTACTTTATGAGCCTATTAGCACAGTTAACAGTTGTGAATGCTTCGTACTGTGTTACATTTAATTTGAATGAGCTGATCTTGTAATGTCTGTAAAACGAGCTGCCCTCTTAGAGTGGCCCTTGCAGAAGAGATTCTGTCTCAATGGGATTTTCCTGGTAAATTGAATGCATTTATAAAGCGCTGTTCTAAGCTAGCGGCCACTCGAAGCACATTACAGTATAAGTAAGTAAAGTTTATTTATAGAGCACTTTTCACAGACAAAGGTCACAAAGTGCTGTACAGTAAAAGCAATGCAAATAAATAAAATCCTACAAAATAAAAGTACAACAAAAACCTAACACTATGTTGCTAATTAAAAGCTTGCCGAAAAAGAGAGAACCTCACATTCACCCATTCACACACACACACACGTACGTTCATACACCGATGGTGGTGTCAGCCGTAGAAGGCACCACCTGACCACCGGGGGCAGTGCGTGAGGACTTAGCGGGGTTAGAACCTGCGACTTCTCGATCACTTGCCTCCCCACTGTGGCGCCTGGTAAAATACAGGTGAAATAAAAAGATATTATCCCGTGTGCTGCTGTACATCACAACAGGATCAATATAGTAAGACAGGTTCTATACTGGTAGATGAGGTGTACTGTATACTGTGGGTTATAATGTGCAGCTTTGAACGGACCAGAAAGGACTCAACTCGTGTTGAAGTCTTGTTACCGTAATTCCGCTGAAAGAATGTGGTAAAACAAGCTGATCTTGGTCAGTCTTGGTGTGGCATAATTTACTGATCGAATCATCTTTGAGCTATTCTCCAACATCCAAATTAAATTAACAAGTTAACCAAATAAAACGGAATATTTAGTGAGTGAGAAACCAAATATGGTGTGTCTGTGTGCGCGTGTGTGTGTAGGCACACTGCACAAATATATAATAAACAGTATAGTTATAAAATGTATAGTACATCGCCTATAAAGGCATTTACATCATAATTAAGATGGCAGAAGATTAAGTTTGTGTAAGTCAATGTTGTGGAGCAACAAACATGTAGAGAGGCATTTGTGTCACACGCTGCAAGTGCCCGGGGCCATCACATGCTAGCATGCGTCATTCACATGCTAGCATGCATTTTTCACATGCTAGCCACAGAATATAAATATAAATTCACCAAATATCTCTACCCGCTCTGCTAGCTTACCGTTCTCTTCTACTTCTACACAGCCTTGGCTCTGTGAATAGGAACACAAACACAAGCAGTGAAGCACCGCTCACAACAACAATACCCTAGGCTTCACACTGTGGTTCCAATGTATGGGACAGCGCTTCAGAGGGAGCACCCTATGGCATTAAACAAAAATTGAATGTTTTGATTTGAGTTCGAATATCAACAAGATATTCAACTGAGGTATACCTTTAACATGCAATACTCCTAATATATGATAAAATGCCATATTTGTGATTTTTACCTTTGTCTGACAAAGGGGTTCTTGCATGGGCTTGTTTAATAATTGGGGCTACAGAATGAGCGACAGAGGTGCATTGGGTAGAGTGGAGCAACTTAAGGTGATCTATAAGTCGCTGGTTTGAGCCCTGCTGGTATATGTCAATCCTGTAAAGTACTTTGAGTGGCCAGAACGTTAGAAAAGCGCTATATAGGCAATATTGTGGCTAGGGTTAAGGTGATTATCATACACCAGAGATATGGACAGTATGTGAGCTACCTTCTGTCCCCATACACCAGAGATATGGACAGTATGTGGAGCTACCTTCTGTCTGCATACACCAGAGATATGGACAGTATGTGAGCTACCTTCTGTCCCCATACACCAGAGATATGGACAGTATGTGGAGCTACCTTCTGTCTGCAGAGATATGGACAGTATGTGGAGCTACCTTCTGTCTGCATACACCAGAGATATGGACAGTATGTGGAGCTACCTTCTGTCCCCATACACCAGAGATATGGACAGTATGTGAGCTACCTTCTGTCTGCAGAGATATGGACAGTATGTGAGCTACCTTCTGTCCCCATACACCAGAGATATGGACAGTATGTGGAGCTGTCTTCTGTCCCCATACACCAGAGATATGGACAGTATGTGAGCTACCTTCTGTCTGCAGAGATATGGACAGTATGTGGAGCTGTCTTCTGTCCCCATACACCAGAGATATGGACAGTATGTGGAGCTGTCTTCTGTCCAATGTATTCCTCGTTGGACTCTTTCGGGTGTTTTTTCTGCCTGTTTTTGATCGAATCATCTTTCTCCAGTGACTCCACCTTGTAATCAGAAAGAATATAATCGAACAGAGGGGTTCCAACGGACGACAATGTTGCATTAGATTTTTGGGGGGGGGGGAACTTTTAACCCTTTATGCAGACCAGAACGACCCAGCATTACATGCAAGTCAATGGGGAGGTCCAGGGATTTCACCATAATTGCCAATAATTTATCTCTAGGGGCGTAAATGGATATATGGGGTATATTACATTAATTCCCAAGTACCTACGATCAATCTGAGGCCACAGCGGTATTTCTATAAGCAAACTGTGTTGAGATAAATTGACTGCGTTTCAGGCCATACATGGTAGCTGTCTGGGCGCTGCCTACTACGTGACGCCCACTTAAAAGGTACTGTGAGCTATTGCAAGCTAATTGTAAGCTAATACACTCTTTGTCAAATTCAACAAATATCCCATCGCATCTCGCTAGCTTACCGTTCTCTGTGCGTGCTGAAAACATGTTCAGATACTTCTACACAGCCCTGGCTCCGTAAATTGTAAGATAAACAAAGTGGCGAACACTGCTCGTATCAACAACATCCAATATGTGATGCAACACCGCGGAGGACCTCAAAGCGGTATTGTTTTGATTTGAGCTCGAAGTTGGCAAGAATGTCTGACCCTGCCTTTAATAAAAAATCGTTCCATTGTTGCTCCAGTGAAATGCTTTTATCTTTCTATCATTCTAAAATCTTTGTTGTTCTCATCAGGGTGTGGGTGTGCTTGTTTCATCCCACAGGGAGCCCCAGGTACCCTGGGGCTTCATGCTGGCCAACGCGCTGGTGTTCAGGAAGGTGCGCCAGGCGCTGGGCCTGGACCGCTGCCGGGTCTGCTTCACCGGTGCCGCCCCCATCACCAAGGAGACACTGGAGTACTTCATGAGCCTGGACGTGCTCGTGTTCGAGTCCTACGGCATGAGCGAGAGCTCCGGGCCGCACACCGTCTCCTGCCATGCTGGCTACCGTATCATGAGGTCAGGGGTCACAGGGGTCCCAGGGGCTGAGCATTGCAGTGTCTTGAGGTCAGGGGTCACAGGGGCCAAGCATTGCGGTGTCTTGAGGTCAGGGGTCAAAGGGGCTGAGCATTTTGATGTCTTGAGGTCAGGGGTCAAAGGGGACGAGCATTGCGGTTGCTATGGTCACTTACCTGCTGTGCACACCAGGGGGTGCGTTTGAATTGACAAACAGCAACGTTCGTGGAACATGTTCAAATGGTTTAACGTGTCGCTTTGAGTTTCCAGAGAGCGTTTCTGAACACACAGACGCTGGGCTAAGCTGTACAGCTTAAATCTGAACTATTTGGAATGTACACAATAAATTCTAAGAAACTGCGACAAACGTTTTCCGAATTTGAACGCACTTGAGTGTACTTGCACCCCTAGTGGTATGTAAAGGTACTACAGGTGGTACTTGACAGTCTTGTAAAGAATAATAGTAACCTGTTTATATTTTCTACTTGTATTTAGACAACATTCTGTATTATTATATTCAGGTATTTATGTTTTTTTTTCTATTTGTGTGGTAAAGGGGTACTAATTATGGAAAATAACTCATTTTATTTGAATTGGTAGTTTGAGAACCTCTCACGTACACTTTACACTCTACGCTTTTATACAATGATACACATGGTAAGTACATGAGTTAATAGCTGGATAGGTGGAGCGTATACATGGGCCTCAAGCCTCTGGTGGAAGCTGGGTACAATTTTGTACCGGTAAAAAATATGCAATTTATTAATTGCAATTAATTACGTAAAGTATGCGATTAATTGCCAGTACATTTTGACAGCCATAGTTTATACGCTCCATACGTTGTGTTTACATGTCTGTGGTGGTGTTTATATGCTCCATATGTTGTGTTTACATGTCTCTGGTGGTGTTTATATGCTCCATACGTTGTGTTTAACCGTCTCTGGTGGTGTTTATAAACTCCATACGTATGTCTCTGGTCTCTGCCTAGCTGTGGGAAGGTGATGCCAGGCTGCAAGACCCGGCTGGACAAGCCAGACGTGGACGGGAATGGGGAGATCTGCTTCTGGGGCCGTAACGTCTTCATGGGCTACCTGAACATGGCCGACCAGACCCAGGAGGCCCTGGACCAGGACGGCTGGCTGCACTCGGGGGACCTAGGCAAAAACGACAGCAGCGGTTTCCTGTACATCACGGGGAGAATCAAAGGTGAGGGGAAGTGTTGTCAACATGATTTATTTATCCAGGCTAAGGTGATTTTATTGTCACATACATGTAGAGAAATTCATCCTCTGCATTTAACCCATCCCTCAAGGGAGCAGTGGGCAACCAAGGGTGTTAGGTGCCTGTTGTCAAGTGTCCATTTAGGGTCTTTTTACTGCAGGTGATTTAGATGGCTCATTCTGTACTCTATTTCACGAGAGGGTAAATGTCTTTAAGAATGTTTAGGATAACAAATAATATTTGTATCTATACAGTCTTATTATTTGTATGTGAACAGTATATCAAATATGTTACGGTCTAGAAAGTCGCTTAGTGAACCTTTAATAGATAGACATGCTCAAACCCATTATAATAGATAACAGGCAGTTGATAATTGACTGAATATGCGCAAACATTTATTACCCCCAACCCCACCCCCCCTTCCATTCCTGGCAAAGAATGCGATAAAATCAAAAGACGTCAAAAAACAACAGCGTTAGTAAACAGAACGGCAAAGGCTTTAGCTTCACCGCTACACCCTCCCTGTGACCAGAGCTGATCATCACAGCCGGGGGGGAGAACATCCCACCGGTGCCCATCGAGGACGCCATCAAGGCACAGGTGCCCATCATAAGCTGCGCCATGTTGCTAGGCGACAAGAAGAAATTCCTCTCAATGCTGCTCACTCTGAAGGTAAGGCCTAATAATAATAATAATAATAATACTAATAATAATAATAATAAAATAATCAACTCCATTTTTAGAGCATGTTTATAAAACTGTACTTTTGACGGATATAACAAAGTAGAATACTGCTTAAGGTAAGTATTAAAGTGTACCTGCACCCCCGCTCTGAGCCTGACTCCGTTCACTACACAACTTTGAAAAATGCGTCAAGGAGCTGGGGGAGGGGAGGGGCTGAGAGGGGGACCCCCATTAACATTCACTTTAACATTTGAATTGGATGACGATGGAGATGTTTTGACCTGGGTGATTTGTAACAGATATGATGTGTAGTTCTGTTTTCAGCCCATAAAACGCAGATTTTTCTAAAACCATGTCAACACCATTGATGCGTCTCATCACAGTCCTGTTACTTAGGTTACAGCTCAAAGAGGGAAGCTTGATTTGACATGTACTAGCGTTTTTGAATGGAGGGCTCCCAGACTGAGGTCAAGCTGTGGCTTGCCAGGTCAGGGTGGTCTAATAAGCCCCCCCCCCCCCCCTTTCTTTCTCCTCTCCAGTCTGTCCTTGATGACAACGGCGACCCTGCTGACGCTCTGAGCATCGAGGCCCTGGACTACTGCCGGGGGCTCGGCGTCACGGCAACCAAGGTCTCTGAGATCCTGGCCAATAGGGAGCCGGCCGTCTACAGGGCCATCCAGGAAGGGGTGGGCCGCGTCAACGCCATGGCAACCTCCAACGCCCAGCGGATCCAGAAGTGGGTGGTCCTGCCACGGGACTTCTCCGTCTCTGGGGGAGAGCTAGGTGAGCGAGCGCCGTTCAACACAACATGGTGGAGACGAGGATTTTGGAGAAGATTGTAGATGTTGATAAATCAAAACAAATACACACTTCTCTTCACTGTCATAAGGTGCTCCCTCAAGCCCCGCCCCCTTCACTGTCATAGGGTGCTCCCTCAAGCCCCGCCCCCTTCACTGTCATAGGACAGTTATAGGGTGCTCCCTCAAAAGCCCCGCCCCTTTCACAGTCATCGGCTGCTCCCTCAAGCCCCGCCCCTTCACTGTCATAGGACAGTCATAGGGTGCTCCCTCAAGCCACACCCCCTCCACTGTCATAGGACAGTCATAGGGTGCTCCCTCAAGCCCCGCCCCTTTCACAGTCATCGGCTGCTCCCTCAAGCCCCGCCCCCTTCACTGTCATAGGGTGCTCCCTCAAGCCCCTACAAGTGATTAGCAGCGACGAGAGACAGTTGAAAGGCAACGTGATTCAGCGACTTGAAGCGAAGACAGGAGACATAGCGGTCGCTGACGCCAAGTGGGCGGGTACCAAATAAAACTAAGCTCAACTCCAGGGACACGATTGAGGCGACTACCAATGGGAGCTAAGGACACCGTTGATTGCCAGATTGAAACATTTAGAGTGGGAAATATACGAGAGGGTTACCTAGGCAACCAGAGCCTAAATGTAAATAAGCGACCGCCTTTCAGCTACAAAGCGACGGGCGGATCGCTGTGGCTTAAGAAGCTCCGCCCCCCCCGACTCAATGACTGACTCAACATTTAAGAGATTGCACAATATATGATTGATTAAATACTGTTAATTATTAATTAAATATGTATTAAAAAAAACATCTGAGCTCGCTGGTACCACAATATTGCATTAAATACAGATTCAAATATAATATTGAAAACACAAATACACCAGTGTGCTATTTATAGATGTATAGATCTAAAATGATCTGGATTTATTCTGGATTTATTCGCCTAAAAGCCTTGCAAGAGCACTGGACCTGGTAGTGTACAAGCGATCACAACATAAGGAAAGACGAAGGTGTGTTTCTTGATTACGGTAAAAGTAATGCTTCACCTTAGGTCTTGTGACTGAGCTGCACACCAGACCACATTCCATTCACTTGTTGGACCTTATCCTGTTCTGCAAATGATCCTATCTGCTCCTCAGGGGGGATTTTTCAAGTAGCCTAAGTTTTGGTTTTGTTTTCTCACAATAGAATGCCAATGAAATGATTAATGTGTTTTCACCTCATAACCTCAGCCATCGCTTGAACAAGGACAATGTGCCAAAAGTGACTAAATAATAATAAAAAAAACAACTATATTTTCAAGTGCTTTTACAGAGGGATTACATGCACAACCGTGCTTCCCAAAATAAAATACAGAAATAAACAAGAAAAACTAGGCAAGCCTATTTCAGCTGGACCGAGCAGCCTGATGTCAAGTTGTAATCGTTGTGGCGTCCACTGCTCTATTATGGGGAAAACAAAGCGTACAAATGACAGGGCAGTGCCCCTTCACAAAAGTTGCTGTGTCATGACTTAAGCGTTTATTGATTAGGCAAGGGAAGGTCATCTACTCGACTTTATAATTAAAAACACGGCTACCCGCGAACATGAAAGGAAGAAGGCCAAACTCAAAATGGAACGGTCGGGATCGCTTAACAAATACGTACGTTACATTTCAGAGTGGACTTCTGGCAAGCCGCATTCGCGCTAGCTCAAACGCAAACAGTAAACCTGACTTACCTCTGGACTGTTTACAATCCATCCATCCATCCATCCATCTTCTCCCGCTTATCCGGAGTCGGGTCGCGGGGGCAGCAGCTTCAGTAAGGGACC
>JAODUK010017626.1:0-26625 GCA_027564635.1 Typhlichthys eigenmanni | reverse complement strand
ACTTATCAAATTATTATCATGATTTATGTTAGGCCAGCAGAGAAGGCCTTGCTGGCCCTGACGGCACACCACTGATATTTATATTGTAATATAGTAGTAAGTAACCACATGAATCTTGAATGTTGAAAAAAATGGATATCTACAATTTAAAGGTATAGTCAGATATTGCAAGCTAATTGTAAGTGAATACACTCTTTGTCAAATTCACCAAATATCTTCTTGTTAGCTTACAGTTCTCTGCTTGTTAAAAATATATCTGATACTTCTACACAGCCCTGGCTCCTTAAATAGCAACATAAACAAAGTAGTGAACACTGGTCACAACAACATAGTCATAGTAATACGCTTTCCTTCACAATGCGTTTTAAAGGAGTCATTTCATGCTCCTTTTCACTTGTCGACACAGTTGACACAGCCTATTTCTAAACCGTTTACGGTTTCTGAACAATAGCCTATATTAATCTAATGTAGTTATTGATGTGCACATCACTCTTGATAATATGCCTGTCCTGCAGACTCAACTTGTTTATGCTATGGTAGCCTGCAGTTACTGTATCAAAAACTAGATTTACAGATTTGGTCATCTGCAAATGTTGAAAATTAAACTTTTACTTAGGGTTTGTGTACCGTACTGGCGATCAACATCAGTTCCTTGCCTTGCATATTTCGCTGATACTACGTAGCTGGCCATATCTTCATAGGGGCGTTACCAAACAAACTGTGTGCAGTAAACTACGCAACATATGCACGTTTCTCTCATTCGCCTGTTTCCCCGCCCCTCTCCCTTTTTTAGCCAATACAGACCAGGGAGCTAACAGTCCACTTTGAAAGGCTACTACTTCTCTGTGTCACTAGAAATACTTGGTTTTCATGGAATGGGTCCTTTATTATGAGGTGCCTCTGTGGAGGGATGTTGTTTTGATTTGAGCATGAAGTTAGCAAGCGTTCTCGAGATCTAACCCTGCCTTTAATAACAGTAGGCTGCCCAATCCACCTTAACTTGGGGGATTCTTCCCTCAAACAGAGACAGATACTGTATGGCAACTTGGACCGTCATAAGCTCAACTCTGCCCCTTGTGGCCACCATTGTGCACAACGTCTTAATATATGGCAACATATGTGCTGAATATGGTCTATAGAGATTTTCCCTCCCTTCCTGTGTATTTATCTGTCTTCCTCTCATCCCTCTGGTAATAAAGACTTCATGAAGAAGAAGACATGTGACGTGCAGGCCTTTCTCAAAGCCTTCCAGCTGTACAGACAGGAGAAGACACAGCTTGAGGCCGGGGATATGCTGATAGGCAGCGATGTCAGGGTACATCTGCACCTCTCCAGCCTATTTCCATGCATGATCTGTATGTGATTATCTTCCCGTGCCTCTTTATCTCGCTGTTAGTGTCCACATCCATGCTCGTTTTGGGTTGGTCCCACTATATTATGTTGCACTGCAGGAGATGTTACGACAGGTAACAGATGTTAAGCAGACAGGCCAAAGCAATCTTACTAATCAGAAGACCAAGATGTTGATATGCGCCACAGCCTGTCGGATAAACAAGAATAATTTCAAATGAAATCACTCAATCAGTCTCTCCATCAAATCGGTTAACTTTAAACGAAAATGTCAAAATTATGTTGTTATGGGACATGTAGACAAGATAGTCAGCAGATATCCTAACTAGACAGACAAATAAATTGTCATAACATTTATTTATGCAAATGTATTAACAACTAAAAAAGCAACAGCACAAAAACAATAAAGTGTTTCAGTGCAAATGTACTGTATATGTGATCAGTTATTGTGGAGACCCTCAGCCTGTTTCCTCTGGCCTGCTTCATCCTGCTGTCTGAATAGATGAGGGAGAAACCACAAGCATGACAGCATGATTAGCTATGTGCTCACATGGTGTTTCATATGAATAGTTATGGCTGAAAGGAAGTGAGCTAATAAGCAGGAAATCACAACCGAATGGAGACTGCTTTTATCTGGACTACACACTTCTGTAAACACAACACAAGTGCGGGCGGTTATACTGTAAGCAGCCTGTAAATAAGACGGCTGGCTCACACACACATACACACATCTTAGCTGATATCTGCATGGAATGACTACTGCTACTGCTGTACTGCTGTTTACAAGTGAAAGCTATACCTGTGTTTCCATGTGTGTAAATATGTGCTTACCTACCTTACACAGTGTGTTTGTTCAGGCGATGGCCAACCTAGTGATGGAGCAGCTGCTGCCTACCCTACAGAAAGACATGCTACCTTGCCTTAAGGCTAAGAAGAAGGACAAGAAGAAAGTGTGGTTTGCTGTGAGTCCCCAGCTGGTGTCTTTGAATGGTGCAACGTTACTACAAACATCTCAATTCAAGATAGATCACTCCTTGTTGATGCATGGAATGGGATATTTCTTTCATTTGTTAAGTGTGCCTAGAGATATCTAGGTAGTTTAATATAGAATGTGGAATGTTCTAATACTCTACAGCAGGTCTATTCAATTGGCAGCCTGGGGGCCAAATGCGGCCCACCAACTACCCCCATGTGGCCTGAGAGGGGATTGCACCCCTGAACCCAATACTCTATTTCAATATACAGTATTGGATTATACCCTAATTGAGTCACTATTTTATTAGTTTAACTGCTCTACAGCCAAGACATCATGACGTAATGTATTAGTCCAGACATAATAATCAGCGAGATGAAATTAGTCTGAGTGACGGTGTGCACGTAGAGCCCCGTGAGCGTCTGTGGGGAGCGAGACAACGAGAGCTTGTTTAATGTCAATGGTGATAGTTTTCTATAGAATTATAGGAGCTAATTCCTCATCTTTCTGGCATATAGTCTTTTGCACAAAGAAATGGCAGTCCCGCCAACATGCATGCAGTGTTCTACAACTGAAATTACATTTCAGTTTTGTGCACGCAGGTATGGACTTGGCGATATTGAAATTTGACACCGGCTGATCTTATGTGACTTGGTAGCCTACGTACATATATTTCGGTCAGTAGCCAAAAGTAATGTTTGGTACCCAACCCTAGCTATGTTCATTTATTATTTTCCTTTACCTGCTGACTATTAGTATGCTATAGTAAAGGTGTTTTTATCGACACTGAAAATAATGTTTTACAATGGAATTCAACTACCGGTGTTTCTGAATGCAAAAAAAAACATGTAGGATTACTGTGCAATTAGTGTATTTCTGTTACCAAATAATTACTGTGCCTTTATATCATACTAAAGCTAAACTAAAATTAATTGTTTAGATTTAGTAAATTGTTGTAAATTTTTATTATGTTATATAATTGCCTAAATGTGAAATTGCTTTTAAGAGGCTGCCAAATGTGTAATTGAATGCTTTACAGTTTTTCACCTCAGTAAGTGGATGCTTTAATAACGAAAAAATAAAAAAATGTCTATCCTCAGTAGATTGACCACTGCTATTTGAAAATGATGGCATTACTACTTGCATGCCAGTTGATGTAATCCTCCTGCAATAGTGGATCATTATCACGTGGTCCTGAGACTGATGTTTTTAAGCCTTTTTTCCTTTTCTGTGCTTGTGTGTTTTTCTTGTCATTAGTTATTTGTTAAGGTCAGATAACTGAACTCCTTTGAGTGAGTTAAATGAAACTCTGGCATGGGTGTCCTGCTGTTTTATGGCAGAATATAAGTCACACATAACTGAGAGTCCAGTCTGATTCATGCAGGTAGTGGAAGCTGCCTACATCTTGATCCAGGAGTATCTTCTGGAAGGACTGACAGCCTTGAAGAATGAATGCAGTACTTCAGCACGTCAGCAGGAAGTGCTGATCCACTCAGACATGGACCAGATTGTCAGCTCCAGAAGACTTGTGGAGAACAAGCTCAAGGGTAAGGTCATTAAGATCCTAGATGTGCAGCTCTCTGCACCACTGCTTTGTTACCAAGGGAATATTTTATATAGGGTCCACCTATATAAAAAACATTTTATATAGGGTCCACATTCAACATCTCACCTGAATAATATGGTATAATACTGTACAATACTATATGCCAGCACATTTGCCATGGAAAGCAATTTCAGCAGAAATAATACATGACATTATCTATCCTATTATAGTATTATTATGGTTACTTTTCACCTACTCTGATTACCAACCACTGGCCTCTTTGGACCGTTGAGGTGTGTGATGCAGGGTAACTGTGTACCATGCCCACCATGGTTTTCAAGGCAGAATAGAACGATGTTCCCCTCATTTTGACTCAGGCCCTTTCACCAAACATCAGTCACTGACCTCAGAAATGCTCTCTTGGTTAAATGGGAACACAATATCACTTATGTAGAATAGAGCATGACTGCTTACATGTACATGTAATAGCCAGTGATCAGTGACGTATCAGATGAACTATGGAATATTGAAGCTTCTCTTCAACCCTATCTCCAGCCAGCGTGTCCGAGCCAGCGGAGAGCTTCTGTGCGCAGAGCATGCAGCCCTTCCTGGCCTCAGTCCTGGACGAGCTGATGGAGCCAGTCAGCTCAGGCTTCCAGGAGGGACGGCAGCTGATTGACAGCACAATGGGCCAGTTGTGTCGGGACTTCCAAACTGGCATGGGCGCTGATGAACTTGAAAGGGTACATTCTTTCTTGTCCCTCTTCCTAAAACATATACATATACATTAAAATCTAAATATGTATATCGTGTTAATAGACACCTGTCTATCTTCTTAATAGAGACCTGTTTATGTTAGCCAGTTTAGCAACAAATGTTGTTCTTGACCACCCACTTCCCCCCACAACATCTCTGTGCAGGCTCTGGCTATAATGTGGAGGCCTAAGCTGCAGAGCTGCTACCAGAAGATAGCAACCCTCCGAGACAGACTACAGCACCTACAGGAACACTTCGGCTTCTCTGGTACAACTGGTCTGATCCACAGCGCTCAGATAGACTTACAGCAGGCATGTCTGATCTCTGTCTCTCTCTCTTAACACACACACACACACACAGTAATAATCTCTATCAACACATTTGTGCAGATACCGTATATTGCACATAACATAAGCTATTGCACATTGGCTCACACACACACACCTTCAAATTAAATTCTTTACTCAGTACATTGCTCATTTAACCACAACATATAATTACAGTATATTCAAGAAAGGTAGTGTAGCCTTGCTGTTTATTGTAAGAGATCAACGTTATTGTGGTGTCTTCCTGTCAGTTGATGGAGAATGCAGCATTTACCTTTGAGCAACTGCTGTACAAGGCGATCCAGGACAACCCAGAAAACACGGCCTCTGCCATAGAGAAGGTCAAACACAGGGTGCTCAAGGTCAGCAGCATTACATCTCTAAAGCTGCACAGGATAACTTTGGAAATGGGGACTTACTCTGGCCATCACGTGCAACTGCAACCTGTAGTTTTAACTGTAATTGAAACCTTGCAGGTGTGCCAGTAGAATCACTCAAAAGACACTCATATTGACACATCCAAGGGGTCACCTGTTGTGGCACTTACTGCACCTAACTGCTGCTTGGGAAGACCGATTCCATTACTATTAGCAATTTACAATGCAATACTGTACCACCCGAGTTTCTCTGATAGAACATGCATGCATCCAACATGTGCATTGTCTTGTGTGTAGCAAGAAGGACACTAAACATGCACGATGCCTGTGTTCTGTAGCAATATGACTATGACAGCAGCACTGTGAGGAAGAGGATTTTTCACGAGGCTTTGGTGGCGATAACGTTTCCCTACATCAGGAAGAACCTGGCCTCCACCTGCAAACCTGTAGGTCAACCCCACTCACACACACACATGCACCATTTAATACAGTATCCATTGTACAATGGTCTCTCTCTGGACAGACACTCCAAGGTCTTGAGCAGCTAGTCGACGCTGACCACTCCAACTTTGTGCATGTTGAGAATGTTTACGAAGGCATCCTGCTGCAGATACTGGAGAAGGATGTCACCAGAGGTATGATACCGCTATTTATGTTACTGGTGTGAATATGATCTCCTCGTTAAAACGTACATTGCATTTATCTATAAGACAGTAGCAATGTTGTGTGCTGTAGATCAAATAACAACTAAGTTTACTGGTCAGACGGTTTCTCAGGACCCAATTTGATTGACTGACACACACACACAATAGCCTAATATTCCTCTGCCCCGTCTGTGTTCTAGTGGTGAAGGAGGCAGCCATCTTGAAGAAGCACAACTTGCTCACAGACAGCAAAGACTTGTTGACTAAATCCAGTCGATCCAGTGGCTCCTCCAGCCCCGGGAGCCCATCCGGGGCCTTGTCGGGCGGGGAGGGCACAGAGGAGGAGGTGCTGCTGTTTGGAACAGCAGAGGCGGGCATGACAGAGACCGCTGCTGGCAGCCCTGCTCACGCCTGCACCGTGCGGCAGCCAGCATCCAGCGGCGACGACGCTACTGAGGCCAGCGCGGTCCACACCGTAGCACCTGAAGAAGAAAGGCCCCCTCCACCGGAGACAGGAGCTGTGGCAGATGCAGCCATAGCGGAGGAGAGACACAGTGCACCAACAAACCCAGGAGAAGCAGCAGTGCGAGATGAGAGCGTCGACCCTGGCCCTGGTCCTACCCTGGCCCTCGCCCCTCAACAAACCCCACTTGCTGCACTAGCAGAAGGCCTTGTGTCCACAGCAGTAAGCTCTGCTGAAGTAGAAGATGAACCTGCGTTGGCGGCTCCCTCTAGTGGCGAAGTGCTTGTAGTCGCGTCTGCAGAAGATCTGGATGTGCAGGCAGAGCAGGGGAGTGACGACCTCTCCGTGTCTGACCCCTCGTCTCTGAACGTTTCTCCAGGAAGTGCATCCCCGTGCTCATACCTTGATTCCGTGGAGGTGTGTGAGATTGAGGTCTCCATGACCTCCGACCTCGAGGGGGACATCATGAACACCAGCGAATCACCGCTGACTTCAGACGATCCGTCTGCAGGCGAGCTAGAGCTGGCCCTGGGTGGTGATGCCAGCGTTAGCCAGGACGTCCCAGCAGCAGTTTCAGCCAGGGTGACCCTGCAGGCTTCCGAAGGGGCAGCTGCCAGGCCCACTAGCCCCGCCCCCCCACCCCTGGACTCTGTCAGAGCGATCCGCGATCTAGTGGTGGAGGTTACCGAGGTGGAGGAACTGGTGCAGCGCTATCCCAGTTAAGCGTCTCCTAGAAGGCTTCATGGAGAACGTGCTGGATGGAGACGAGCCACACTTCATCTCAAACTAATTGAGATGTATTACTGGGACTACGTGATAGGCGACTGTGAGCATCGTAGAATTAACCATAGGGTGCATGACACTTCATCATGACATTAGTCAATGATACCCTTCTAACAACAAAGGCATAGAAGGAAAACCATAAACAAATTGTAGATAGATACCCTGCAGTTCTCCCTCAGAAACTCCCTGCATTACCAAGGCTGGGACAGTGTGTGGTGCTGTCCGCACCACTGTGTGTTCCCAAAGCAAGGGCTGTCTTAGAACATATAGTAGGGTTCTTTTTCAGTGCACACACAGAGCAGACAGCTGGCACACTGTGAGGAGATAGTCGCCAAATATGACAATAAATGTGTCGGATTAGAATCGCTAACCACACCCATTTGAAGCGTAAATGTGCCCCAGCTCTGAGTCTGACTCCACCCATTACGCATAACTTTGAAAAATGTAGTCAAGGAGCTGAGTGAGGGGAGGGGCCTCATTAACATTAATGTTAACATTTAAATTTGTTAAGGCAGGAGTGCTGTTGGAAAGCAGCCAAGGACTTTTAACGGATATGAGTATAGAGGCATTTTCAGACCATAAAAAGGTTAATTCTGTCAATATTAACAGCAGCATTTATGCGTGTCATCACAGTGCAGTCTTATTATTTAGTTTACAGCTCAAAAAACACATTTTAGGGTGCATTTACACTTTAATGTTTTGCTTAAAGTAGCACATATTCCTAACCTCAATATCCTGAAAGGGCATGATTCTTGAGAATGATTTTAATCTTGATTTCAACATCTTGATTTGCTGAAAACACAATTATTATATTTGTCAATATCTGAATAGGTAATAAAACAGAATTCTGTTAGAATGATGATGGCAGCATGCCATCCGGGCTAACTTTGTTAAACCTTTGACTAAATATAACAAACCATATATAACAACTCAACAGCCTAAACACCAGGAAAGGCTTTTAAGAGATGATCCTAACATGCAGGAGGAAGTAGACTATTGCCATTGAGACTGGTTGCATTTTCACAATACATTCTGTAGACTGTAGCTTGTAAAACCCCTTGATGTGTCACTGGCAAATGAACATAATGTTGAAACAAATAGGACATTCCCTTACTCTGCCTCTATATATCAGCCATTCACTGGGTGTGGGCATCGCAAATGAATACTTTTATTTGACAATAAAAAGAAATACAGCATGCTGCTTTGATTACTCTTTTACAGTCCACAAAACAAGTTATTTTACAATTCATTAGCACGCTACAAAAACAGAATGAAAAAAACATGGTACGTGGTTTGACACCAGCTGTTTATTTCATATCCACAGAAAAAGGCTCTTCCATATTTCAGTAGGCCAGCAACGCTGCAGGCACATGAAATATACAAACAGTACAAAATAAATAAGCAGAACATTAGTTCACTTAGCAAGCATTTTACAGAAAATGGCAGAATATTTACATTTTTATTCACATCATTCAAAGCAAGTTCACCAAAATCATTGTCAAGTATTCCAGTGTAACCTAAACGTTGTCGTGTTCAAAGGCAAAAGTAAAGACTAGCCAACTCAAACCCCAATAAATTAGTGACCACAAAATACATACATGAGCCAAAACATGAATGACGAACAAACAATGAACCAAGGTGCCCAATGCTCATCAATGCACAAGGGAAATAAAGGCTTTCCACTCTGTTGTTCCTAATAAACAGACTGGTAGAAATCACATAGAATGTAAATGATTGTTATGGGAGGGATGTGTACAGTGTGTGTATTATTTGACCTCAACGGTATACAATCACCACACCTTAGAGATTCTAGTGTTCATTGGAAACATTCTTTAATGCCAATAATATAGTTTGTCAGGTGTGATATTTAAAGTTACAGTTATGATGCTACAAACTGTATACACAAGTATTGCATAATATCACTAATACAAGCTAAAAGGAACAGTGGTACTGGCCAGAATACAGAAGAGAGCATAGAACACATTCATCCTTGAGGGCACAACCAGAGACAAGCGCACACATAAATAAACACAAAACCAGTGTATATTCATTCAGGATACTGAGGCAGCATTAGGTTGTCACTGCCTGTTCACCGGGCACCTGTTGTGTGGTAGCTGTAGAAGAACTGCTCGTCTGGGCGGAAGCCATAAGCCGTGGTAGGCCTCCCTGCCACGTTAGTGGCTTCTGAGACAAACGGCTCTGCCTCACTAGAAAGACACGAGGAGAAAGATGGGACTGGCTTAAGAGTAACAGTAACAGTTGTAATAGAGGTTCAGATATTCCAGATGAATTAAAAGCCTTCCATTTGCAATGCTAATGCTGTAGTTAGAATGACACTTTACTAGAAAGACTACATCAGCATCACGCAGTTAGCGATGCATTCTGTCATTAAACACCGGTGGTTTGTCCACTAGGTGGAGCTCTTATGCTATGTACATTTTCTCACAGCTTTAGCAGACAAGCCCCTAGATGCCTGGCCACTTACACACCATAATTTCAGACCAATAAAAGCTCATAAAGCTTCAATGTAATATTCATCTGCCATAATGTAGGCATTGGACATGGACTAGCAGTGTCTGAATTACGGCGTGTGTATGGCAGAGCAGCCAAACCATCAGATCCTGAGAGATGTCATAACATCATGATATGACGAGATGGAGACTGACAGCCGAGCCTGAAGAACGGAGCAACAGGGGGGCCTGTTTAGGGGGATGATAAAGGGCCTGGATCTACACCACATAAATCACTCTGCGGAGACAAAGAGAGGGGAACAGCAGGGCAATTTCACGGCCCTCTAGCCGACTGATGGCGCTGGCTTGGGTCAAGGTGACGGGTCAGGCCACCTTGTCTGGTGAGACAGGGCGGATCAGGCCCAGTTATGATGGTGGAATCACGGAAGCCTCCTCTCCTCCACTCTAGCTGGAGCTTCCATCTGCCGGCCCAGGCTTCTAACATATGAGCTGTTTACTTTGCCCCTGCCAGTGCCTATAATGACATGTTGTTCTAGTTCAAATCACTTCCAGCCAGTTATGCTGCTTGCTGCCTCACCCCCACCTTTACACCTCTGACCCTTAACCCCACGTGCACACACACACACACACACCCTTGGTAGAAACATGTCTTGTTCCTCTCGGCACGCTACGCCTGTCAGTAGGGATTTGAGCGTGGGGCTAAAGCAGCGCTGGGAGGAAGACTGGAGCTCTGAGTCACATCCTCCTCTACGGTACCTGTCCCCAAGGGTGTCTGGCCACACCCTGGGAGACAGACAGCTGGACGCCAGGCCTCTAAAAACAAAGGCTCTATATGCATTATGCACGTCTAGATCTTGGATATCTTCACCGCCGCTTTATAGAGCACGTATTCAGCTGTAAAGACCAAGCTATTGGTGACTGCTTAGAAGGAAATGGATGCATTGTACAGAGTACAACATACAGTGCAATGCCACCCATGTTATGGGCTGTTTGATGTGTCCATGTGCATGTTCTGGTCCTCAGGCCAGCACACCAATCTTCTCATGTTTCCTTGCATATTTATACACACAGTATTACACACATGTAGAAAATGACTATGGCCAGCCCAGTACACATCTGGGCAGAGTCTATTGAAAATGTAGCTTAAAGGGACTAGTGAAACTGAGCTTGGTGACACGATGGTTGGTTTACACTGCCTTTCCCGACAGAAACCCCTGGCAAAGCTCATCCCCACAATCAACTCTGCTTGTAATATCATACTGTCATCCTACAATGCGCTGTGGAATGACAAAAAAAGAAATCCTGAATCTATACACTATAAAGTGTGAAGAGGAACAAAGATAAATACTGTAAATGGTTATATATATTGTACTGCATTAATACTGTATACTACTTGAGGGAGGGAATCTCTTGCTTGGTTATTTTGGTTTTGTTAGACTGTTCTGTCCCCACACACATGTTCAGCTGCATAAATAGCTTCCTATACGTGATGGCACATCTTGCAGCACATCTAGTCTCTGCAAGTCTATCATGGGAACTTGGCAGGTATTTGATAGCGTGCTAAACGCTAGCCACAGGTTCTTCACTGGATGGATTGTAATTGTGAGCGCATGAACGTAGCTGCCAAAGATGTGTCATTCCTTCACTGGACCTCAAAAGCCACATAGCAAGCCTCGGTAGCATTACAGTCACAGGGATTCAGCAACTCGCTAGCAAGATACCAGCGATGGACTTGTTGCCTATATGGGACTTTGTTGACACGACAACTGGCTGTGTTATCCAGTTAGAATCACTGCCGTTATTTTGATATCCGCCTTTATAAGACGCTGGCAGGTTTAGACATGTCAAACTCTTATTTACCCCCAGTCACTTCTAAGACAAAGAGTCTGTGAGATGTGCTCAGACATATTGTAAGAGCACAAGTCTGGCCTGTGAGACTGGAGTGGCAGAGGTTGGGAGGAACACATCCAACATGAAGGAATGAAACCTCCTGCCACCTCACTCAGGTCGGTGTGTGCTGTGACATGCTGGCAGAATGGGCCATCAGGACAAAGAGCCCCAGTGTTCCCTTCCTTCCCTACTTGGGTAGGTGATGGGGTGAGGTGCAGGGACACTTTTTACTCACGGAGTGTTCCTTGGTAGTGAACAGGAAAAGGAATCAGGCCCTCAGGGCCTGAGCCCTGCTTTGATCTGGTTCTGCTGTCACAGCTCGGGTTACGGCTAGCTAACGTAGCAGCGGCGTTAGCCAAATGCAACTCGGGCTGTTTTGTTACGCCTGCTGTGATACTTAGGTCTTCTGCGGTACTGTAGCATCGTGTCAGCCTCTCACTCATTTGCTTGTAATCTTTGAGACTAACTTTGTGCTTGTTTGTCTAATCCAGTCATGCCTGGCAATTTCCCGCCAGAATGATGACACTCCGCCTTTCCAGTGTGATGGGAGCCTAGGCCCTGCCTGTAGACACTTGACAACAGTGTTCTTACATTCAGGTGTGCTGCCCTTTGACTCGCACTTGGGCAATACGCATAGGCTATATAACAGTGACTTGACTTTTGAAAAGGTTGCATTCACACCTAGTTTAACACACAGTTTAAAATAAGCAACGCGGCCAGCTCTGATTATTGTGCTAACCTGGATCACTGAGGAGTGCACCGACCCAATTAAAACAGTCGCACAGACGCCAATTCCCCCAGCTCTCTCGGTATATTTTAAAGGGATCGGTTACAAAGAGGTGAGGAGAAACAGAAAGAGAGAGAGAGAAAACGTTGCCTCATTGAGAGCTTAAATAACTGCTGCAGCCCAGATTCAGCTCATACTCCTGCTATCGACAGTCGGGCTCTCCACAGCGGCCAAACCAAACATTCCTGCCGAGGGAGGTTGGGGAGGGGGAGAACCTTGACACGAGAGCTTTATCGCACGCAAGGAGATGTTTGATAATAAACAAGACAAACGACTCACAGTAAACTATCCATTTCCACTATGATTTGTCATTTTAACTGTATAGAATAGAATGTATTAGAATAATGCTTTGGAGTACAGTGGAATGAGACACAGCCCAGAGAGGCAACGAGAGCACTTGACAGAAAAAGCTATGAGAAACGTGGAAACAGAAAGGTGAGAATGGAAGAAACAGAAACAGGAACTGGGAGAGCTAGGGAGGGACAGCAACAGTGTGTTTGTTCTCAAAGCTGCAGTGGTATTGCTGTTGAGGGTAGAGCATTGCCTTCTGGGATAGCGTCTCCTGGTCCTGGTCCAATAACACAGATCAGCGAATAGCGACGCAGAATAACAAGGAAGTGGGGCTGTACCCTGCCACTGCATCGCTGGGTGACTGTCTGGCTGACCAAAGGCTGGAAGGTAAACACTCACAGTTTTGTGTTTCCCCACTGACAGAGTGGGTATTTCTAGACACACACAACCTGCACTGCTGACAGCCTCAGCCCTACGACGCGCTTCAGATGCAAGCGTTCTGCGTGCGCGTTTGCACGTGAATAGACAGTTCATTACCTGCCAATGTATCCAGTGGTTTGTCCCAAGTCTCCATTCTGGAAGTCTTCTGCGAAGAAGTCTGGACTCATGGCACTGTCAGCCGGGATGATTCCATCTGTGCAGGAAAACACAAGCGCGCACATTTAAAATGTTACTGACCAGTTACACCGACCATCAAAACATGGCACCCTAGGGTTTGCTGTAAAAGCAGGGCACTATTGAGAGCAGCATAAGGCTGAGGACAAGTCTGAGATGGTGGAAAATAACACTGTGGCATACGCATTCATCACCATTACTTTTATCTCGCCAACTGGGAGTTTTGTCATGACATACGTCTACCATGTTGAGGTAAATGTCCTCCCTTTACAGTATACTTCTGGCTTTACCGAGGATGTAGCTGCAGTTTTTGCATTGTATTTCATTATGTGTTTTTATAAAAGTGTAATAGTTGTAAACATTCCCTCTGTGACTAATTAATCTTTATTTATCTTATCTTGTACAGTAAAAGAGTAAGAAGATCTTAACGATACAACTTGCACAGACAAGCTAGCTAGGTGATGCTAGCTAATGCTTGCTAGCGGCCGGGGCAGGATCGTTCCATCCTACTATTTACCTGGGCTATAGAAAAGGTCAGGTCTCTCCAGGATGTCCCTGTTGCCCATGAACGGCTCCCCGGTGTACAGTAAGGGCTCTCCTGTCTCGTCCAACTGACGGTTCTCCACCATCTCCAGCCAATGGGAGTTGTGCCAGCGGAACTTCTCGCTCTGGATCCTCTTGCCCCACTCGTCGTCATACTCCTGAAGGTAATGACAGAGGGAAGACCAGAGTACAACCAGCACTGTGTGTTCAATGTGTTGCCTAGTTCGCCTGCAACACAATGATGCTGCCATACCACTGATACAGCAGCCGTCAGCAGCTGCTGGACAATATGCAGGCTGTTGGTGATGGAGAGGCCGTCAAGGCCGCGCTCTGTGCTATCGGCCCACCACATGGGTCCCTCTCAGCTGGGAAGGCTCCGCTGAGCCTCCCCTAAGTGTGCACACAGCGGCAGAAGAGTGTGAATGTGAGTGTTTGTTTGAGGAATAAAAAGACCTCAAGTGTTCTGCATGCATATATGCATGGATGTCTGTGTGTGTGTGTGTGTGTCCATCCTCCTCCTGTCTCTGGTGTGCTGTAGCTAATAAAAACCTCGGCCCAGCCAGCAAGACGACCTGCGTGTGTAGCTTGGCGGAGGGCGGCCGCGGGGGCTGTTTTCCTTTCTGTGCAGGGGCCAGAGGGTGGGGGCGAGATAAAGGCGGCCTTTGAGACAGGCTGTGCTCCACGATGCCCTGGCCCAGCAGATTAATCATCCAGACGCAGTGCAGGCCCCCGTGGGCCCTGACAGTCACCAGAGGCCCAGGCCTCAAACGGGCCTATTGACTGTCACATGCAGGCCCCCTGGCGGGGCCAAGGGCCTTTGCGGCGTGCCGGTGACGCGTCTCGTCACGGGGCAGATCTAACACGTGCTACGACGCCCCAGTGACTCAGGCGTACGCTGGGAGATGGCTTCCTCATTAGCCTGCTATGGAGGCCGGTCCAGCATAGCTAGCAAGGCTAGCAGCTACTGCAGTGGTCGAGCCATTTGCAGCGCCCTCCTTTGAAAGCTTCTAGAGTGTCGCTCGCTGCGTGGAAATGCATGCTGATCAAAGGTTAGAGCGCGGTTATGGCGCGCGCTAACACAGCCTTCAGGAGACTTGATTACGGGTCTGCACACACACCTGCGTGTTCATGCTTTCATAACTGTGAGAAATTGAAGCTATGTATGTATTCCTATGTGTGTGTGTGTGTGTGTGTGTGTGAGACGCTATGGTCCAGGGCTCTGCTTTCTCTCTGGCCTCTGCTGTGAGGCCCACTGACACACACCAGAGTCGGCCGCCTGCTTTCATGTGGTCCGCGGCTTAATAGCTCTCACTGATAATTTCAATGGAACACTTCCGCTGGCTCTGCGTCCAGCCCGGCTGTAATCTACCACTAATTACACTGATCTCAAGCCTGCTGCGGATCATGTGCTGCCTAACAAGCTGACCACACCTGCCACTCACTAAATGATTTCATTGGGTGGTTAATCGCTCATGTCAAATATGTCAAATAATAAAGGGGCGGTGGTGATGACGGAGGGTTAAATAAGGGGTGTAAACATAGGTTTGGAACTATGTTTGGGTTGGAAGTCAAATATACTGTGCAAAGGGTAGTAGTGTTATTAGGGTAATGGTGTTTTTGTCTATTTTATTTGTAATTGATATGGTATAGGTTTCTCCTGGAACAAATACTCACATTTTAAATATGGTATTATGTTTATTATTTATATTAAATAATAGTAGCAGAGCCCTAAACTTCGACTGCTTACACAAAGCGCTTGTTGGACTGTAATAGAGTATTATTGTAGATGGAAGAAGACTGCATCCCAGAAGGAATTTTAACACTTGATGAACGTAGAATATGCAGCACCGGCCTTGGCCGCCCTAGGCAAGACAAAAATACCGCTTTGGGAATATAGACAGTGTAAAATAAGCTTGTAGCCTATGTCAATGACCCAGCCTATAGTCAGCTATAAGATGATACACTTTTTGTCAAATTCACCAAAGATCTCCTCGCATTTCACTAGCTTACTGTTTTATGTGCATGCTGAAAAAAGAATCCTGTAGGCTACTTCTACACATACATTTTCCTTTTTCCTATTTTCTCCTTAAATAGGAACATAAAGCGGAGAACACCGCTCACGACAACAAAACACGACAACGTGTTATAATTTCAACATATATACTACAAAAGGCTGCTGTTGTAAAACGGCAAGATTAAATGGATCTGCATTTGTGGTTCACTCCACCATGTGACTTCTTGCACGTGGGATACTTACAGCGATGATGTCCAGGGTGTTGTCGCACACTTTGCGGATTTCAGTGTTCTTATCGTGCATGAGGTCAATGAGGTATGCAGGGGCCTCTGGTGTGGGCGATCAGGAAACAGAAACATTCCCTCACACCACAGACATTTCACTCACACCACTGAGTCCAGCCCAGGGCCGGTTCTCTTTCCTCTCACGCGTGTTGAGGGTGGCAGACATGAAACAGGTGCGTGAAGGTAGAGGGCCAACCCTTTACATTGGCTGCCATGAGAAAGCCTCCTTCTAGAGAACACTTCTCCTTATATTCCTCACGCTAAAGGAGGAACAACACCCATCAAAACATTTGGACCCACACAGACTGCTGTCGGACACAGCCGTACACTATTACATATCACATAATAGCAATAAATCCAAGGGGTTTGATGGTTACTATGGGAATCCACGTTTAAGGAAACAGTGACGACAGATTTAGGGCTGTGCTGGGGATTCAAAAATGCAAGCAAGTGTGTCATATAGTGATATTTGGCTGCTCCTTTTTGACTGACCCATGAAACAAAGTGGACAGATGACATCATAGCTCAAAGGTCAGGTAAGGTCAGGCCGCTGAGGGGTCCCGGCCAGCACTTTAGGAATGGCTGTGTGGGTTCAGCGGCCCATGGCAAACTACATCTGTAGGTGAAGGATACGTGTGTCTTTGATGATGACGTCTCTGGTGGCCTGCTGGAAGACCATCTGGTAGAAAACGTAGACTATCTGACACACAAATTCGTCATCCTCTTGCCGTGCTGTTACAGGAAAGGCAAAGCATTAGACAGGATATTTATATGAACCTCTTAGCCACTTACAGTAGGCGTGGACGCCGAAGCTGTTATAGCTGTAATAAACTGTTACTGGCTTGTTTCTCTTCTGTGACGATGTAGCAAAGACCGAATCAACACTCAAGCGGCGACTGCGTTTCCCTATGGAATCAGATGCGGTCTATGGTGAACATGTCCCTCACCGTTGAGCAGCTCGATGAGGGAGGGGATGATGCCAGACTTGGCCAGCATGGCGGCACATGAGTCGTCCATGGACACGGTGCCAATCATAATCACAGTCTCCAGGATGAGGTCGTCCTCAGCAGAGGCTGCCGTGGGGGGAACATGCACGTCACACAATGTCAGCTGTTTGTCTGCCTGCTCATGTAGCTTGTCTTTGTCTCTTCTGGATATTTAAGAATATGGAAATGGCCCTAACTAACTAACTAGGAAACCTTTTACTGTCGCCAGAATAATGATTTCAAATTTGTGTGGGCTTCTGGGACGCTATATCATTTATTTAGTTGTAGAAAGTAAATAAGACGTGTAAATGGAACAGTTTCATGAACGGGTGGTTGAACTAGCACTACATGTAATGTAATAAAAAGGCTTACGTGTGAGAATGCAGCGTGAGTCTCTTTTATAAAGGACAGTAAAAGACAATAGTGGACACAGGGTGAGGAGGTCAGAGGTTAGCAGACAGACAGATAGAAGCCAGGCCCTAGTGAGTGTGCTCTGTCTTCACATCATCAAGGCCCAGTGACACTTGGCTGATAAACTGATTTAGGATATTGGTTAGGGGTTAAGAAGCATGGGAGAGAAATGGTAACTGGGTTCAAACTAAGGGTTATTTCACATTAGTGTGTGTGCCCACACAGATATAAGACTTAAGGTTAGGGTGAATGAATACTGACATCCAAATGTCTTGTGTAATATCATTATCTAGATCAATATACTGTATGTGCAGAGTTGCAGAGTTGGTGCAGCTGCTTTAGGAAAGGCTGAGCAGTGCTGCCCACCTGGCTTGAGTTTGTTTTTGAGGTAGGGCACCAGGTTGTACTCCCTGAGCACCAGCTCCCAGTCCAGGTCGGCAATGGTAAGGTTCGCCAGAGTGCCCAGACACTCGATCACAAACTCCTCAGCCTCCTCCTCATTGATCTGTGCTGCCAGGTCTCCCACATAGTCCTGCGTGAAAAGAGCCATCTGTGTACTGTACATTTGTCCACCAGGATGGTTTGATGAGAACCTCTCTCTAAACTCTGATATTTGGGTCTTTTCTAGAGCAGTGGGTCTCAATATCTTTTAACTAGCGACCCAACAGATGTGGTCTACAGCTAGATCTGCAGTTCTAGGAGAGAGACTATGACATTTAATATACTGACGATGAATAGGTTCTTGGTGGGTCCGTCATGTTGGGAGAGATTTCTGATCATCTTCATGACAAGGACATCCTTAAGCTTCAAAGCCCTCTTCATCAGCACCTTTAGTCCATTCCCTAGATGCATAGAGACATTAGGAACAACATACAGCAAGGACCAGCATTCATTATTCTACAGTATGTTTATAGGCCATCGTTAGAAAAATACAACAATGGAAATGCTCTGCCATGGTACAGTATGGCATCTGTATCAAACCTGTATCAAAATATTGTCATGTTCAGAATAATCCTCTGATATTGTGTACCTTCACATATGACCTGGCTATTGCTCTTGTTGGCAGCCAGGTTAATGCAGAAAGAAATCAGCTCGGCATCCATGCCGTCTTCACCGGAGTCAAACACCATCCGCATCAGCTATCAATCAAATATTGAGTCACACATGTTAACAGCAATTCAGCACATCTTAGTAATTCTTCAATCTGTACTTAAAGGGCTGGTTTCTGTACAACAGCCACCTGGCGTGGCAGTGCTGGCATCAACATGCCAGTGTGTAACCAGTGTTACTCTCTACTGCCATACAGAACTCCTATGGTTAGCCTCTACCGCTCCCATACAGCCGTGCATGTTTCAAATGTCGTCAGCAAGCTGTTGGAGACGTGGGGTTCTGGTGGCGCTACAGCAAAACTGAGAAGTGCACCTTTAAACAAACTGGTCCACCGTGCGACTTTAGAAACACATGTTGAATGAAACGCTGCTTGTTTTAAATGAAGCGCTGCTACCCCTGTGCTGATGTAAGCTGAGGAAGCAGAAGAACATTTGTGCCAGCGTGCTCAACCTCAAGGAGCCGGCGAGGTACAGCAGGTAAAAAAAAAAAGTATGTCAGGAGGAGAAAGCAGAGGAGTGCTTTTCATCAAATGCATGAAATGTGTCCTTTATAAAATATATAGAAAAAAAAGTGATTTATGTATGAAGTGCATCCATTTGTGTGTGTGTGTGTGTGTGTGTGTTTGGAGTGGTGTATGTGTGGTGTGCACATGCTTGGGAGAGAGAGGAGGAGGGCGTGAAGGAATCTCTGTCTCATCTGTCCATCCTACGCTGATTTAACATTAAACAGGAAGGGGTTCAGTTGGGAGGGGTGGAGGCTTCCCTGAGAGGAGCTAGCAGGGCAGTGTGCAATCAGAGAGGGGTGTGGGGGGAGAGAGAGTCCGGCCAGGGTTGGGTATCATATACCAGGGGCCCCGGACCCCAAATCAGCCCCGTCTAGACTCTCTGGCACCTGCCTCTGCTTATTTACCACAGACGGCCACCGGGGGCCCCATCCAGCAGTCACCAGCTCCACCAAAGAATTCCCCAGCCTGCTTCCCATCCCACCCCCCTGGTCCTTATAAAGCCTGGTCCACAGTCACTCCCATGAGAAAACAATATGCGGCCAGGAGCACCGACCATCAAGGTGACTGTTGTGAAGATAAGGCAGGTTACATGCCCATTGAATGGCATTTAGTTGTTCCACACAACACTAACAGAGGCAGAGACAACAAGAAGAAAAGAAAATAGATGGAGAAATGGGGGGAGACTCGGGTGGGGCCAGAGGTTATATCCTAGTCACGCTGCTACCCAGCATGCTCGCTGCCTTAGAGTGACCCAAAGGCCACGTCTGCAGGCGATACAACCCTCTGAATAAACACCCGGCTCTCCTGGGCCACATCTGGCCAGCATTTGCGCCCAATCTCAACAAACAAACAAAACACACGTTTAGCTAATGGCCAGTGATGAGAGGATTAACTGAAGCCAGTCAGCTCAAATGATAGCAACTATAACTCCACTGACTTGAAAGAAACACGTAAACATTTTTTTATCACGTGTGGTGAGTGTTAACCGTAATTCAATTTCACTTCGACCTGCCGTGTCAGCGACGCTGATAATACCCTGCTCATTTCGCGGGCGATACCCAGTTCAACGCCATCGTTGTGAGCGCTTGGGCTGTCGAAGAGAATGCGAGTGGGACTGCTTACTGAAAGGGCCCATTACGCAAGGCTTTTTATTCGGCTGGAGAGAGAGAAAGCAGAGAGCTGTCACTGCAGCGAGAGGCGAGCGTGAGCGGTTATAGCCCAGCTGTGGTCTGTCTCCCTCTCGCTCAGTTTCCTCGCTCAAGTGTTGTCGTTGACCGGCAGCGCTAACAGACGTGTCTGACGGAGCCGTCTGCGGCCACAGGCCGGCCTTACCTGCGGTATGCAGTCCGTGTAGGCAAACATGGACTTGTAGCGGTCGTCCATGCTGATGTGGTACAGAATGCACATGCTGAGATGTCGCTGGCCCTCGTCAGCTGCAACGCAAACAGACGGGGGGTGAAGTCAACGCATGAATGACTGATTGTGCTGCAGCGTTCCTGGGGACGTCTACTGTGTGACCACATCTGGGAAAGCAGTAAGCAGGTATCCTTTACTTCTGCCAATGCTAATAAGCAAAACAATCGTGCCATTATTAATATTTTAAATATATAGTTTAGAATGTTTCAAAAGGGAGCGCTTGTGATGTGGCCTGTGAGCTCCTCTGGTGGATATAGATTATGTGGGCAAAGAAACATTTGACATGTGCTTCTCCATAAAAAAGGTGGAGAAGCCCTGGCCTAATTCTACTCTCCCAGATGTTTGAGATTCATAGGTAGACAACTAGTAAGCATTATCAAATGATGATGTTGCTGTTAGCACTGAGTTGTTATAACGACGCGCCCACAGCAACAACGAGACAGATACAGACAGACATGGACTGAGTGCTAGACTGCCAGCTATCCCTGAAGCTTTATAAGTTTGACCTCTGACCACAGCTAGAGGCCCGCCTGCCCTGAAGAGAACTCAGCAGAGATACGTTAGCAGAGCTCGGGCCAGAGTTTGACCCGGGCACTTTTCATTAAGGACAAGTGTTGAGAGAGAGAGGGTGTGCACTGAACCAGAACCAGCCAGGCCAACCACCCTACCAGCGCCAACACCCAGCCAGGACCAGGCCAGTGCCCGTACAACGAGCACCATCTATTGGACCCAGATGTGCTCGGTGAACCCCTGTACACACTAGCGGGAGGCGGCGCTGAAAACAGACGGCTTAGAGATTTAATTGGCAGAACAGGGGGAAGCATCAATTTTACTGCCTTTAATAAGTGAAAGCTACGCTGCTAGCAGCGCGGGGAAGGTCCAGCGTGGGCTGCCATTGGTCTAAAGTCCACACATGTGCTTCTCATTAGTGATCCCTCGACCAATAACTTCAATGCATACAAAAACACCTGAACACATGCACACACACAAATAAACACTCCCTCATGCGCACCAAGATTATCCCCCTGACCAGGCCAGCAGAGGATTGGAGGATCCTTTATGGGCAAGAGGGACTCTAATAAAGGTTCAACATTATTCTAGATGGGTTGGGCTGTGTGAGGAGAGCTGTTGATAATTAACTAGACTAGACTGTGCAGTTAGTGGGAGAGATAAACTCCAATTACACCCAAGTCTGATTTAGAGAGGCTGGCCCTTCATAAAATGACACCCACACGTATTAGTCTGGCGTCTGGCTCAAGTTTGTGGACAGTGTCGCACTGTTGTTAGTTTCTGGGTAAATACAATAGTGGTTTAAACTTCAAAGACAGAATCCACAGACCACAAATGAGGGTAAGGATGATCTTGCAGAAACCCCGCCCCATCCCTGTGAAGTCTCCTCTGGTAATCCTGGGATGAGCTACAGCCATACAGTATACTGTAGTTTACTGAATAGAGGCATGTGAGCTCATAGAATGCCAGGAAGGGGTGTCTGGCTGAAACAGCAACCCCAGAGGAATCTCCTATTTGCTTTTTGAATCCCCACGATCAGGTGGTGAGATCTTGGGCTTGACAAGTGTAGGCTCCCTCTCGCTTTCATCTTATCATGAGAGGTCGTGACCTCTGTCGTGGCCTCTCTTCTCCTACGCCAACGGATCATCACCCCCCCCACACACACCACAAGCACGCACACACACACACACACACACGCACACACAAACACACACACTGTGTTTGTCCCGGCGGAGATAAGGCTGTAGTCAAAGGGAGAACTGTCCACAGAGGGAGGAGATGATTAATGACACATCTGTTCACATGGAGAGTATTCCCAAATTCACCCAGAGAAAGAGTGAGCGAGAGAGAGAGAGAGGGAGCGAGAGAGAGAGAGAGAGGCAAGCTCACACTGTCAGAAGCATGAAGAGGCGTGATATTTCAGTGTTAAGTTATATTATGCATTTGCTTCCCTTCCTGAGAGTCCAAGCCTTTGTACCCTTCCCTCCTCAGCCCTCCCTAACTCTCCTGAGCCCTCCACCTCTCCAGTCCGCTCTGACAAAAACAACATTAGTGCTACAGGCTCTGGCATGTTATTCTAACAAATATATTACATTAATTATGCGCTGCTACCCAATCCTCCCCTAGAGGCCCTTCAAAAGGCCCGTCAGAGATGCTGCCGCTGCCGCTGCACGTGACCCAGCTGGATGAGCTCTGGCGCTGGATTCAGGAAGTTATTTCTCTCACAAGGTCACAAGAGTCAGCTCGCGGTCTAGACTCCTTGTGAAAGGCCAGCACCTGGACACGCACTCCAGTAATAGTGGCGCATGCAGGCAGACTGAACGATGGCGATGCTGCACTTCTCACAGCCAGCTGCTGATGGCTGCCCCTGACAACTAGTAGTTATGCAAAAGGTAAGACGTGCGCTCACACTGACGAGTGTCACTGACGTGACACACCACTCAGGGTTTGTATATAATACTGTAGACTCTAGTCTATTTTCGGCACGCCTGGTAGGCTTTCAACAACTGTGAATCTCCAACCCTCATTGAAAACGAATGGCAGCCTGTCGCATCACACATAGTATCAGCGAGGGGGATTACCCAGCAGGGAGGACAGTTTAGGGATCAGCTCGGCCTGCACCATTTGGCTCCGCAGGCCCGTGTCAAAGGACAGGTTGAGGAGGAGACGCAGTGTGGTGCTCTGGAGCTCCTCGTTGACGCATGGGAGCAGTCTGGACAGTTTCTCCACCGCCTTCGCTTCAGCCTGAATGACACGATGACAAATGATGGACGTAAACACACAGCCTTTTGGGCAACATGGGTGCATAATACCTAATGTATGTAGGTATTATGTATTGTTCAAGTTGAGTTCAAATCACGATGACAGACACAAAGCAACCACAACAGATACTGTTCCTTTCTACCTCATTGACTGCAATACTGTTTCCATGGTTATAAATATACACTCACCTGTCAACAGTGTGGTCATTTTGGCTATTTTAGAGCATTTAGACCTGTGCAGGGTTCCATATCACCTCTGTTTGTGCATGGGTGAATGTGGCACGGCTTTGTTATTATATATTCTACAAAGCATTGGTATCAGTTTCCAAATAGTGTCTCTCAAACCTCAATATTAAAAATCCCTGCATATTCAATCTTGTCTATAACTACAAAATATAATGCTGGACTGGTTATGCATAAGTCATCAAGCATTCAGTGTATTTATTTATTTGAGTGATTCACCAATCTGTTTTTTGTTTTTGGCCGTTACTGATGGCTGATTTTCAGTCTGCAAAATCGACCAATACTGATTATGTGCTTTTAATATATTATTCATGAATTTAAGTGAATTTGCATAGAATATGATGCGTTATGTGACCCGTACATGGGGCTTACAGGCAGGTGGAGGTATTGAGCTGATGACACGTCACATCACTACAGTCCTTCACTAATGTAAATGGCTTGGAAGTGTCCTGGCTACATACGTCCACAGCTGTCAATGGCTCCATGTGCTTGTGACTGTATGAGTGTGACATGCACTGCCAGTCCAGTATGGCTAGTTAACATGTCTGTTTCCCTCTCCTGTGGTCTCCCCATAGCCACAGTGAGACATAATGGGGACGCAACCTGCTCCCAGTTATATATTAAAAAAAAAAAAAAAAAAGCTGCTACTGTGTGCAAAACCAGCTCCAGTCACACCATTACAAACCCAGGCCTCGTGCAGTATAATCAAGTGCAGCCTGTGTCAATTACCATCGACATATCCATTCTATTAGTGACCGGGGAAGAAAAAATAAAAACTATTATCTTAAAATTGTTATCGGGTAAGGAGACGGTCACAATCCGTTTCATGTGAAAATAAAATGTTGCTTTGTGATAGTGTTTGTTTTTGTCAATTAGCTCGTTAAATGGAAAAACCTTCCCTCGATGTAAACTAATATACTAGACTGAGTTAATGTGTTAATACAACACTATTTTTCTGCTGGACATTGCTTGAGGGCTTGAGTGGGTTTAAGCCCCTAAAGGCTTCTTTAATCTCAGTCAAAAATACACTAAAAGGGAAACAAGAAGATAAAACTGGTTCTTAACTGGGTCTGGCTTTGATAACAGCTCACAAACTGGCTGAGATTGGAACCAGGTGTGAGTGCATTAGGGAACGTTTGAGTGGTGAAGTTCCTGGAAGAGCACAGTGGGACATGGGGTTCAAAATGAACCCTGTAAGCATTTTTCAAATTGAAATTTGATAAGCGTGGTTTGAACTGGTACACTACGAGCTAATAGCTGTTTATTGTAATGTGTGAGAGTTTTACAGAACACATAAAAGGGTTGTCTAAATTACATTTGACTAATTAGGCTACAAACTGTCACAAAAACAAGTGTTTTTCAGCTTCACATTTTGATTGGATACGGAAAAGGACATCAACTATAGTACTGGTTTGGAAGCATATCTAAGATAATATCGAAGCTAACACGGTTGTATTAGTTATTCTGTCTTGTTCATTCAGCACCCCACCTGCATACCTTTTTTCTTCATTCAAACAATTCAGCAAGGCAGCAACTGTGAGCATAATCTCATTTCACACACAGTAAACTGCACTGCTTCCTGTGTGCCAGTATGTCCTAACCCTGTACTGTCTAGTCTATCAAAACAGTTAACTTGATGCCGCTGGTTTAACGGGGCTTGAGAATACCACTGCTAATACAAATAACAAATGATACCATATTTAAAGGCAGGGTTAGGGATTTTCGAGAACGCTTATATTCAATTTCGCTCTGCATGTCTGCGGTCCTGTGCGCCACACATCGAAACACATTGTGAAGCCAAGCGTAGTATACAGCTTTGTTGATGTGAGAGGTGCCACTTGTTTATGTTCATATTTACACAGCCAGGGCTGTGTTGAAGTACCAGATTATATTTTCAACATGCACAGAGAACAGTAAACTAGCGGAATGCAAGGACATATTTGTTGAATTTGACATAATGTGTATTAGCTTACAATTAGCTTGAAATAGCTGACTATACCTTTAACAAGAAAAATGTAACCCCTGCAGTGGCTCAATGAAGAATTCCAAAACTGTTTGATCCCTGTATCCCTGTACTTGTTAGTCTCCTCTCCTCTCTCCTTCCAGCACACTGCTCTGTCTCACCATGTCATTTTTGTTCTCCAGGAAGATGGAGAGCTTCTTGAGGAAAGACACGGCCAACAGCAGCAGCTCCTCATCCTCCCGGCCCAGCACCTTCACCAGCATATGGACAATGTTCTTGTTGCGCATCTTCAGCTCTGTGCGCATGTCCTCCGCCAGGTTCAGTAGCAGAAACAGAGCGACTGGACCAAATGTAGCAATAGGATAGCATTGGTTCATTGTCTCTCACACACACACACAATCTCGCATAATGTACAGATACATACACCTTAAATAACAGTTTAAGCAAACTGAATGGAAATGCACTATATTTTCACTACAGCATCCTATAAGGGAATTCCACATATTCAATGGACAATATCACCTGTGAGAGGAAGGCAGATTTTAAAGTCACCTCTGAGAAGCTGTTCTTGCTTGAGGAGAAGGCACAGATACTTCTTGAAAGCTTTCTCGTGTTCCTTTATCAGATTCTGGTTCTCAGGGTCGTCTTCACGTGTAATATGTCAAGGAACTCCTCATAACTAACTATGACAAGTGTTGCTATACTGATGCCAAGATTGTTCTCTACACACAGAATAGTTTACATGAAGCACAGTATAAATAGTTTGTTACACTCACCGGTTACAATCTGTTCAAAGCAACACTCCTCAATCAGTCTGGAATTACCCTTGTGATTCAAACTAGCCTTATTACATTTTGTTTGAATTAGTTTAAAAGACAGTTGAGTGCTTCTCATTCCTCTCTACCCCAATCCCCAGAGCTGTCACTCACACACAGATCTCTACCTGTCCCCATTAGTCTCCCACACTTCTGGAGACACATACACAGAGAGTTTAGGGTTGTGTAGTTGGCACTTGTAACGGTCTGGGCCCCGCCGCCGATGGGCGGCTCACCCCCCTCCACAGGTACCGGGGCCTGCGTGCTCCCGCCCTCGGTTTCCAGACGTGCA
>JAODUK010017589.1:0-26637 GCA_027564635.1 Typhlichthys eigenmanni | reverse complement strand
GGCGGGACGTAAAAAGAGAGAGAGAGAGAGAGAGAGAGAGAGAGAGAGTAGAGGAGGGATGAGTGTTAATTAGAAGGTCCTTCAGCCGTGGCCCCGGTCGAGATGCAGAGGCCGCCCCAGCTGTCTGTGTGTGACACAGCATTGTGCACTCAAGCCCTCATTATGTGTGTGAGCGTGTGTGTGTGTGTGGGGGTGCGTTAGGAGTGCCAGTGTCTGTGTGTGTGTGTGTGTATGTGCATGCACGCTAGAGTGCCAGTGTGTATGGATGCTACCGAGTGCCTGTGTGTGTGTGTGTGCACTCGCGCACATTAGAGTGCCGTGTGTATGTGTGTGTACTTGTATATACATGTATAGTATGTGTGTGTGGGGGTGTGCATTAGAGTGACTGTGTGTGTGTGTGTGTGTCTGTTTAAATGTGTGTCTTGTCAGTGCAATGCAGCCCTCTTTGTGTGTGTGCTTGTGTGCATGAGCAAAGCAGCCTTTGGTAAATAGAGTACTGTGTGTGTGTGTGAGCATGTGTGTGCGTGTGTGTGCGCTTGCCAGCAGTGGAAGGCTGCAGCATAGGGTACAACCATGCTGCATTGTGACAAGACTGATGAGGTTCCGGGGCGACACAAGGGGCCTCTGGAGCCCCACCGATAAATACACAGCACGCACGCACACACACACGCACGTGTTACGGGACCTGCCTCGTTGGATCTCTCAGCATTTTAATGTATCTTTATTTATTTATTTATTTTAATTGAAGGAAAATATCACTGCTCGTTGTTTCACTATAACCCACTATAAGTCCTTATAGTGGGTCTGGTTACTCAGCAGCCATCTTGGAAACGCCTCCGAGCAGTTATTAGGAAGACCATATTGAAATGAATGAGAGCCATAACAGCGCTTTCAACGGTCACCGGGACATATAAACGGCATGTATACAATTGCGAGATAAATCTGATAAACACGGCTTAAAACATTTGATGACTTTGCCCCAAAATAAGCTTTTTTGGCTAAACAGGCATGACAGTTTAAAAGCAGATGATTGGTTCTTTTGGGTGGGAGGGGCGGGATATGTGCCAAATCCCGCCCCTCAATAAATGCACCGATTTACATTTAAAATTGAATGTATAGGGTACTTTTAGTATTTAGGCTAACTTCCGGGAACAATTTTTTCAGGAACGGAGATGACGCAACTTTCTCTTTAAATGGCTCTGGTCTCAGTGAGTGTCTCTGCTGTAACACCTTTCCTCCTGGCGTGCTTCTGTGTCTGCAGGGAGCTGCCCCACCATCCACCGCTGCTGTCCCCCCAGAGCGCCCCGCACATCGCCTTGGGACCCCACCTGCGGCCGCCCTTCCTGGGCATGCCCTCCGCCCTGTGCCCAGTCCCTGGTGAATAACATTTCGTCTTTCAAAGGACGATAAGCTCACGTTTAAATGTACAGCCAGCTGCTACCACAGCCCTAGATACTGTATGGAATCACGCTGAAGCCTTGACTGTTCACCCTACCAGTTTTTACCAAATAGAAATTGTTACAGTAAAAAGAAAACAAAAGAAAACACAGATGAACATAATTGGACAGTTTTTTTGACCGATCAAGCAAGGACATGTATAATTCAGCTCCATAAAGTGTCAATACTTTTTAGCTTGAAAAGGTTTCTCCCTAAAAAGAGTTTTGTTGTTCTTGTGTCCTTTCCTGTCACAGGATACAGTTTTCTCCAGCCAGCTCAAGCTGAGATCTTCGCACGCCAACAGGAATTGCTGCGAAAGCAGAATCTGGCCAGGTGTGCGTGTGTGTGTGTGTGTGTGTGTGCGTGTGTGTGTGTGTGTGTGTGTGTGTGTGTGTGTGGTCATTTACAATATGTTGTAATACTAAGCAATGTATTATATGAAATAGGTATTAAAATATGTATTAATCTACATAAAAATAAAACATTAAACATTTTGCCGTGGCATAGTTTGCCCCGCTGTGTGCCCGACTTGTAGATTCTCCCGTTATTCTCCCGGTTTAATAATGATACGAAATCGAATGGGTGTTTCTCAGTTAATGTGTGGAATATGTGTCGTGTAACCATGGTAACCCAACACACAGGCAGAGGTGAGCATGGGCAAACAACCCCGTGTCTGACGTGTGCCATTGCCTTAACGCGCTGCGCTCTGAAACCATCTGAAACCCATTGTAAGTTTGCGCTGCGCAGAGCAAAGTGATGGCTGCTCGCGCTGCAACCAGCTCGCGCTGCACTGCATGTTTACAGCATGTTACATGTTTGGGTGAACATTTGTGATTGAACAACATTTAGGTTTTTGTACATAGTAAGTAGGCTATTTGCAGATAACCCGGAAAGTCTCCCTCTTTTTCATTGCCAAATGTTGGCAGGTGTGATTGTGATTGGCTGCTGTAGCAAATTCTTCCTACATTGATTTCTGTTGCTTCTCAACTTTTGTCTACAAATTGTCTGTGGCTGTGTTCAGACCACCAGCTTAAATCTTATTGTAGGCATATCCAGATTGTATCCATATTGATTTTTGAATGTGAATCAGAAAACCACATTTTTGCACCCTCAAATTTGAGGGTGGTTTGAAATGCGATGCTAATCAGATTTGTCCGTCTAAACGCTCTGGCCACTTCTTTCGCACAGCTGAACACTAGTGGAGTACCAGATGAATAAGGCAAAAGACACTTTGATATTCGCTTTGAGTTCCGTCACTGAGTTTAGTCTGGAACGCGATTGTTTGAAGGGCGAGATGATGCACCGTCATTTCGCATTATAAAGCCACGTAGCTACGTAGTTATGCCTACGTCGTTACCACAGCAACCCACGCGTAGGTTGGAAAGTCGATCTGATCAGTTGCAGTTACTAGTAACTGTAATGTTATTACTTTTCCCAGTAACTAGTAGTGTAACTAATTAGTTTTTCCAAAAACAGTAATAATATTACAATTACTAATCCAAGTAACTAATAGTTACTGCGTTACTTACAATTAAGAGATTTCTGGTCCTAGCAAACTTAGGGTAGGCTAATTGAACCAGCCTGTCCAATCATCTGGTTTGAGAGGCTGTAATGTTTCCACTTTGGCTCATTGTTGACTCCTAAGGTTAATTATTGTTCCAATAAAGAGGATTACATTCTAAAATGAACATTTTCAGAAAGGGTGAGGCAGGGTAGTGATTGTAAAAGTAATATTGTAACGTAACGAGTAACTTAACTAATTACTTTTAATACCAGTAATTATTAAAGTAATTTAGTAGTACTTTTTGAAGGAGTAAGAAGTAAATAGTAACTTTTTACAATTAACAATTAATAGTAACTTGCCAAAAACTGTACAGTACTTACTACCAGCACAGCAGCGTAGAGGCGCCAGGGTGTGTCATGTGACACAAGCCTCCAAGGTTTACAATAGACAGTGGCCATGTTGCGTGCCATAGAGACGCTAACACGCTCGTCTAACCCTCAAACTCCTCCCCCTTCCCCCCCTCCCTCCACGTCCTCAGGCTGGAGATGTCGGCGGAGCTGCTGAGGCAGAAGGAGCTGGAGAACCTCCATCACCACCGTCAGCAGCAGCAGCAGCATCAACGCCTGTTGGGCACCGACCCGCTGGCGGGGCTCTCTGCCGCCACCGCCGGCCTCCCCCTGGACCACCCAGCCCTGCGGAGCCTCCACGACATCCCCGAGGGCCACCCCCTGCGGGAGGAGTTGGCCCGGCGGACCAACGCCATGCTGGTACTGCGGCACGGGGCCGCGGCCGCACCCCTGCTGTCCCTGGCCCACCACCACCAGCAGCACCAGCAGCAGCAGCCCAGTGCCGCCTCCAGCACCCCCAAAGACAGCCAGCCACATGGCTCCACCGCCGCAGGGCCGGACACAGAGGCAAGGAAGGGCCCCCACCGGGGTCACGCCCAGGCAGGGGGGAGGCAGCAGCTCTGCGTCGGGCTCAGGGAGGCGGAGCGAGACGAGGACATGAAGGACTCGGACAGCGAGGCGGAGGAGGCGGAGGAGGAAGAGGAGGATGCAGGGGAGGGGAGGCGGTACGCCGCCAAGGCCACCGCCTCCAGGGAGAGGCAGCGGGAGGCCAGGAAGGAGCCCGGGAGCAAGGCAGCGTGCGAGAGCGGCGCCAGGGAGGCCGGGGAGGGCTCGGTGAGGCTGAGCGCCCACTGCAGCTCCGCGGGCACGGAGTCGCCCGGCTGCCACCTGTTCGCCCCAGGGCTGGGCAAGGCCGACGCCAAGTACCAGCTCCCGCCTGGCTTCATGCCCCCGCTGCCTGCGCTGCACGCACACACGCTGCCCTTTGGCTTCCCCTACGCCAGCCCCTACTTCCACGCCGGTGAGGCCCGCACGCACACGCACACACACACATGCCCATACACCCCCCCGAACACACACATGCACATGCATATGTACAAACACACACACACACACACACACACACACACCAGGTAGCAGCTGCCAGACATGTGAAAGCCATTAGCGTCACTCTCTGCCTGAGAGTCTCCAGTGTGGAGACCTCTCCCTGTTAGGGGCCCTGACCCCAGCGTAACCCCTGCTAGCGCACAGCCACGTGTGGGGAGGGGGAGGTCTCGGGGTCTCTACCCACCCACCGACACACACACACACACACACACACACAAAAATAAAATAAAATCTATTTTCAAAATACATTTTCAAATGCTTTTTTTATTAATAATAATAATAATAATAATAATAATAATAATAATAATAATAATAATAATATACAACAACTACTACTATTACTACTACTACTAATAATAATAATAGTAATAATATTAGCTTAATTTGATATAACGCGCCTCTGCCAATTCAGCTCAACAGTCAAAATAACATTGTCAATAGCAAAGTACCTGTAGTTAACTACAATCAATTATAAAATAAAATAAAAATATAAATATAAAAATTCACCCTCCCCGTACAGTGGTCATGACCGGGCAAACTAGCTATACAGACAAACACCAGACCGTAAACATGTTTATTTCTGCTGTAAAGTTGGGACATTTTAACATGGGGAGGTCTGTGGAAATTGACTCGCTTTTGCAGCCAGCCTCAAGTGGCCATTTGAGGTACTGCAGCGTTCGGGCACTTTTTTTTGGCCGTCTCTCACTCGTGCCTGTGCCTCTGCCTCCCAGGGTCCATGGGGGGTCTCCTGGTGGACGGGGAGGACTCGGCCACTGCCGGCCCCACGGAGGACATCAGCAAATGGAGTGTGGAGGATGTCTGCGGCTTCATAAGCAGCTTAGCTGGATGCGCGGAGTATGCCCAGGTGAGCTCCCACTCCCAGAGAGAGGGAACAGAGAAGGACGGAGAGACAGAGAGAGACAGAGGGGGAGAGAGCGAGAGAGAGAGAGAGGGGGAGAGAGCGAGAGAGAGGGAGGGAGGGAGGGAGGGAGAGAGACGAGGCATTTTCTCTGTGCCGCTTTAGACAGAATCCCCACGCAGCAGGCTCTTGTTTCCACTGGTCCGAAGTGTAGCGACGTGTGAATGTGACGTGCGCCAGCGCATTGTGTGGTTTGAGGCCGTCTCTGTGTTTCCAGGTGCACATGCAGCTCTGGTACGGATTGTGGAGTGTGTTTTGTATGTACGTTTATTTGTATGGCGTGCGTGCGTGCATGTGTGTGTGTGTGTGTGCGCGTGTGAGTGTGCGTGTGTGTGTGTAGGCCTGTTTTTGTTCCACGAGTTAAACACCAAAATGACAAAAAGTTGTCAAAAGGTCTGCTCCAAATATCCACACATCTGAGCACACTCACATCTTCAAGATTTCATTTCAGATTTCAGACATTGCAGTTTGGGCTGGTTTTACAGACATGGATTAAGCCTAGTCCTAGACTAAGAAACTTCCTCAATAGAGAACCTTCATTTAATTGGTATTTTAGTCTTGGACTACTTCTTCATTACTATCTGTGAAACCGGCCCTTAGAGTTATTTGACCTCTCTTTGGCAGCGTCTTTCCATATGCAGTGTATAGCATACCGGCAGTAATACTGCCTGAGATGAAATAACAGTTTTGCCTCCAATCGCCATGAACTCTCTCACTTGAGAGGAACAAGTGCCACATCCAACGAACACGATTGAACAAATGCATTGCACTTAACAAGTTACATGCACTCTGCCAGTGCTAAAATAAACTGACATGAACTCAATACTGCCTCTTGTGGCGAAAAAAAAAAAAAAAAAAACGAACAACAATTCCAGTTTGGAAAAAGATAATTTAGGTGTAGGCCTCTTCATTTGTAAGTTGTGTAAGTCAGCATGAGTGTAGCGGTATGTCTGTTTGTACGCGAGCATGTGTGCGTGCGTGTGTGCATGTGCGTGTATGTGAGCTGGGGCTGTGGCTGAAGCAGGTGTGTCTCTGCCAGGTGTTTCGGGAGCAGGCCATTGATGGGGAGACATTGCCTCTGCTCACTGAGGAGCATCTCCTTCACACCATGGGACTAAAGCTGGGGCCTGCACTCAAGATACGCTCGCAGGTACACGCGCTGAAACACCTGTGCGCCAACGTGTGTGTGTGTGCGCGTGTGTTGTCCTCTCGGCCGCACGGAATGGGGTGTCATGGAATTGGACCGCGTGCAAGCGCGTGCACAGCAGCGTTGTGTGTGTGTGTGTGTGAGTAGCCTACGCAGGAATGGAAGCGCGCTTGTGTCCGCACGTATGCGTGATAGTGCGACAGCCTCAGCGCTAGCAGCGTAGCGTAGCCTCGTACCGGCAGACGTAGGCCATCTTCCTCTTCTCCGTCTCTCTCTCTCTCTCTCTGTGTGTCTTCAGTGCAGCCTGCAATTGCTCCGTCATGCAGCCCTCTGCTGTGATTGGCTCTTAGTGACGGATGTGTGGTGTCTCTTCTTCCTTCACAGGTGGCCAGGCGTATAGGGAGGATCTTCTACATGACCAGCTTCCCTCTGGCGCTCCCCCTGCCCTCGTCTGCAGCCCTGCGCCCCCCCGATCAGGACCGGGACCCCCTGACCGCCGCCGGCTCCTCCTCCTCCTCTTCCTCCCTGGCCCTGCCTCTCTCGCTCGCCCACCGCCCGCACCGGCCCGCCTCCTCCTCCGGCCGCAGCAGCACCTCCCCCTACAGCGGGCCGCCGGGGGCTGGCCGCTCCTCCCCCTCCAGGCAGGGTGGAGAGAACGGGAACGGCGGCATGGCGACGGTGGCGGGGACAGGGGGAGGACGGTATGAGGCAAAGACCCCCTCGTAGTGAGGGGGGGGTGGACGGGCAGAAAAACATGCCTCCACCTGACCGGGGGAGGTTGGCGGGTTTGAACTGAAACTAAGCGATATGTGACTTTGACACCCTTATCAACACTTTGGCTCCCCCCACAACTACCCCCCACAACCCCGTTTTCCTCTAATCGAAGACTTTAATCTGTGGACTGGATTATGAGGAGGTTAAAACCGGACAATTTGGAATCCAGTTGGGAGGCTGTGCGTTGCGGCTGTTAGCCGAGCAGTTTCCAAAAAGAGACTAGGTTGGAGCGGGGAGGGGAGGGGGGGGAGTTCGAAGCGTCAGAGGAACAGAAAACGAGGGGGGGGGGTTAGACAGCTGGTCAGAGACAGCCTGCCAAAAAAAAAGGAGCGAAGCCCCGCCACAAATACGACATTCTTGTTGTGAGTCAGACAGCCAGACGCTAGCGGAAACTCTCCCATCCTTCCTGGGCTGGAGGAGGCTTTGCTTGCTCAGTGTCTGTTTCTCTCTCGATCACTGTCTCTCTCGCTACGTCCGCTTTCCCGCAACCGGCCCAGGAATTCAACGTAGATAGACGCCTCCTCTCTCTCGCTATCCTCCCCCTGCCTGTCTCCTGATCCCAAACAGCTCCCTGGAGTCATTTCTTTTTGCGGCGGAAATTGAAGCATATGCTCGGCAGGACTAGAATCTCAGCAACCCTCCCCTCCATATACCCCTCCTCCACCCCCCCACACTGCAACTATGCATTCCACTGTCCCGATACCAAAGATGACCGGATATGTGGAATTATGTTGAATAATCGCTCTGCTGTCGTCCCATTATTTGATTAGCTGTTGTGGTTGTCGTCGTCGTTTCCTAATGGCCGTAAGACGTTGTGGTGCGCTGGTGGAGAACCGGACCAGTGTCTGAACTCTGAGGTGAACACAGGCCACGTTATGGGGCCATGAGCGAAGGGAGCTGGGATCTTCTGGCCCCCCCCCCCACTTGCCAGACACTTCAGAGGCTGAAGAAGGCAGGGCGGCCATTATAGGGGCGGCGATCACACTATTGTGTGGGAGGGGGAAAATATTACAACATGCAAAATTGTACAGAATCATGCTAAAGATTAAAATATCCTGGAGGTTACATACGTGGTACTTATTTTTTTTTCTTCTTTTTTGTTAAATGTAGTTGCACGAATACGAAGATTTTCTTTACTGAAAAATGTGACTCGGTGGTACTTTTCATTTTTTGGTCTGCCTTTTCTGTTGTTGAAAAGTGTATAATATAAAAAAAGAACGAAGCCCCCCCCATCTTAAATGCTACTTCAGCATATAAATACGAGGAAATAATATTTATAGGACTTTTGATGTAGTAGATTAAGCAGATTATATGTATTATAATTAGACCTCGACATGGATCCCAAAGATACCTTCACCTTGTTTTCTCTTGGTCGCAGGGGGAAAAAAAAAGGCACAGAGCTCTTAATGCAAATGTTTTGAATTTGTTATGGATTTCTTTTCTTTTTTAAACTATGTAAGCAATGAACTGAAAGCGGTCGCTAGATTTCCCTTCAATGTTTCGTCTTCATCCTATTTTTCTATTCACCGCTAGGTGAAATAAATCCTTAAGACATTCCTCTGCCTCTCCTTTCTGTTGTGTGTAGTCCTTCACAGGTGTTTGTGCTACTCCCGGACAAAGCGCTGGGGGGCGGGTGTGGCCACTCGGCAGCCATCTTGGTAATGCCCCTGGGCAGTTATTTCGGGCTAACAAGATCAGGCCCTTATCTGAGCGAATGGGGAGAGAGAGAGCCATAACTGCACTTTCAGTGGTGTCCTGGGCATAAAAACACCGCATGTATGGAATCACGTCAAATGTGATTAGAAAACCGCTTAAAATGTTTGGTGACTTTGCCCCGAAACATGGATTAAAAGCCTCTCCTTTCCGGCCCCAAAATATTGATTATAAACATCTCCTTCCCGGCCACAGGTAGTTCTACTACAACGTTATTTGATTAATAAAACTAATGCTGCAGTTATGAAGATGACTGACTCTTTTTGGAGGGTGATGCGTATACAACTGCCATCTTTAGGGTTACCGGATCTCTCCCATGGAATTCCATTCAGGATTCTGCAAGACAATGTCTCTGTTTTTACCGCTGGGGGGAAACGTACATGAGGGTGAATGCAGACTCCCAGATCAAGTGTGCCTGTATTGGGTTGGTGGGGGGGAAAGCAGAGAGACGAGAGGCGACCCCCGAGGCCACAGTTCAGGTCAACACCAGCTGTCAAAGTGTGAGGTTCACCCGCAGGCCAAGGCCTCCCTCCCTGCCAGCAGGAATAAACCCCACCCCCCCCCCCCCCCCCCCCCCCACACCATCCCCCCACACAGTCTATCTGACCCTCTTTTCCCAAAGAGAAACCCGTTGTCGCTGAAGCAGTAACACCAGTCAGTGCTCATTGCATGCTCTATACGGACTTCCATATAGACATGATGGTCTAGTATCATAGTATCTAGTATATTAAGCAACCATCAATTCGATTTTTATACTTTTATTTAACCATGAAAAACTTGACATTAAGAATCTCATTTACAAAAGCATCCTGGCCAAGACAGCAGCAACCAACAGTTTCAAAAATAAAAACAAAACATTTGCAATGGAAGCATTAATAAATAGCAATTATACAGCAATATGTGTCACAAGTCAGCATCTGGGATTTAAAACAGTATATGTATCATTTCAAACATATACATCTAGACGTGCCTATATCCAAATCATACAGTAAGACTTTAAAAGCATTAAGTGAGACCAACTCTCTAAGATCTCAATGATTTTGTAATCATTTTAAATGATTTTATTCCAAGCAGAAGGCGCAGCATATTTAAATTTAGAATATATAGCCTACTACTGGTATAGATAGGCATCAGCTTTTGTAGACATTTAGAGAATTACAGTATTAAGGGAGAGATCATCATTAAGGTTAACACTTGAACTTGACGCATAGGGGGACAAGTAGGCTACCACCAGCAGAGTCCAGGGCGAGTTTTAACAGACATGACATGTAGAGTCATTTTCAGATCATACAATCACAATTTCTATAAAAACTGAAATGTTGTAATCAATAATAACACCATATTTGTCAACAGTGCAATCTTGTATATGTTGACTAGTTCTTTGTAAGCATATGGGGAGAAGACGACCTCTGTCCAAACCACAATTCACAAAACAAGGAAAAGAGATTTGGGATTTGAATGTCAAACAAATGCTCTGCCTGCTATTAAGCATATCGTTTCCAAAGGGTGTAACTACCAATAATGCAAAAAATGCAAACACATTGGGGCCCAGCATCAGCCAGGGGCCCGTGAACACGGCCCGATTAACGAACAGCCAGGCCCTCTAACGTACAACTCTTCCATCAACAAAGCTGATTAATCTCCTGATCATTACTGTCTAAAGCTAGCCTCCAGTAGATATGTATAGTGCTCAACATGCAGGCATTTCCTGAAATGGTGTCATTCTTGATTTTGTTTACAAAATCTGCTATGCAAAAAGCACACAGGTTATTTTACCTCAGTCACATTAGTTATACATTTCGATTAAATAACGATTAATGGTCGATTTTATGATAAAATTTGTGGAGTTGGCCAGAGGAAATCTGGGATATGGTGATGCCATGACATGCGTAGACCTACTGCATAGCAAAATACTTTTACAAAGAGCCCGTTAAATTTCAAGAGAGCGGAAAATGCAGAGATGTATTATAGGCTAAACATACAAGCGAACATAAGACAGAGAGAATATCTCAAGGCGGTGGGGAAAAAAAAAAAAAAGGGAAACAAAGCTTTTTTTTTTTAAACTGAAGACCAGCTTTACCTTTCATAGTTAATAATACCATGACCAGCTGCAACCCTATGCCTAGGTTAAGCTATAGTGATTGTAAACAAATGCACTTTTCATCAAATTCATTAAATATCTCCTTTCAATCAGCCTGCTTTATTATTCTGTACTTCCACACAGCACCACAAGTACCCAATGCCATTGAAGGAGAGGTGTTTTTGTTTTGATCAAAGCTCAAACGGAAACAAGCTTTTTGCACGGAGATAAGAGGGATAAGACGGTCTACTGCCCCTTAAAGTGTAACTGCACCCTAAATTGATTTGTTTTAAGCTTTTAACTAAATAAGACTGCACTGTGGTGATACACATAAATGCTGGTTAATTTAATATTGACACGGTTCCTGTTTTTATAAAAATCTGGATTTCAGAGTCTGAAAATGGGTCTTACACGTCATATCCGTTAAAACTAGCCCTGGACTTGGCTGGTTTCCAAGTAGCCTACTCAATGTCTGCTTGCGCGTTTTCAAATGTTAATATTAATAGCTCCTTCACTACGTTACAACATTTATTTCAATTTCAATTTCAATTCAAAAAGTCAAGCTCGGCGCTGGGGTTCGCTTGGTAGGCTGCTACGAGGCAGGCTGCATGTGATCACGGCAATAAACGGAGAAAGGAAAGCTAGCGGTCTGGGTTGGTGGGTGGGGGGTGCTGCGGAGCTGGCAAGAGAAACAGACCAGCCCGTGTTGCTGTTCAACCACCTGGGCAGAGCGGCTTGGCACAGCATCTAACGCCAGCGTGCCAGGCGGCTGGCGCAGCGTTGCCGCCTCGGGGCTCGGTGCCTGCCATAGGAAGGCTTAACAGCCTCCTCTCCAAATAGCCCTCCTCACCTTCGCCTGCAGGATGTCCACCCACCCACAGGTGAGTGCATCAGCATACAGGCGAGCGAGAACACAAACACACTGAATAGTATTAACATACAGGCCCGCGCACGCAAACACAAAGTAATTAGCATACAGGCACACACACAAATTATCATTAGCATGCAAGCACACAGAGATTGAAGCACAGATAAAGGCGCGCACACACAGAGATACAGACATATTAGCATTTGATAAAAGGCAGCCGAACCATATTCTGGATTGGGAGCTCTTTATGTATATTGTGTGTATAACAATTATAATAAAACAAGATCATGAACACTTTTTTACTGTACAAAAGGTGGAAAAAACAGGTGAAATATACACCAGGTTAAATAAATCACGCTGGAGTTTAGTTTAGCCGTGTTTCAGTCATCATCCAGGTCAGACAGCTCCAGGTCCTCCACCACATCCTCCCCACCCTCTGCCAGCTCCTTCAGAGCAGAGGAGGTCAACTTCTTAGGAGCCTTGGAGGGCTTCTCTTCCTCTCCTCCATCATCATCACCCTCACCATCATCATCACTACCTCCACCATCTGGAGTATGGAGAGGAAAAACATAGGAAAACAAGCAGCATTGGTTAAATTTGTCTGGTTTGCACCAGAGCATCCATAAATGTCCATAAGAAATAAGCAGATTAACTGAGGTGCGTTCAAATTTGCAAGTGGCGAACATTTGCAAACATATTTAAACTGTTTGCTTTGAGTTTGCCGCAAAGGTTTGTGAACACAGCAAACAGTCTTAGGAGGTAGTTCGCACGCTAGATAATGGGCTAACAGTTTGGAATGGTTACACAAAACTATGACATTTAGGTTCAAAGCAGATGCGTTCGCCACGAATGCCGAATTTGAACGCACCTCTGATGATGCTGGCAGGAGCTGCCGCAGTTCAAAAACGGTAGTGTCTGATTGGTTGATGGTTGTATGCCTATTGGCATTGCCATTGCCGCAAAGGATTTTGGATGGGTGGCATCCGGCCTGACTAGCACAGCCAAACAGTGTGGTGCTTGTGAGATCAGAATAGTCTCACGAGGCGGGAGGCAACCTGGGACAGTCTCTAAGTACACCAAGAGCCAGATTTAAATACCCACCACACCAGATTGAGAAACAACAGAAGAACAATAGCCTGGCCGCGCTCCATTGGGAAGCGTTCGCAGTAGTTTACTCCTACTGGGCGCACTGCTGGTTAATTTTGAAACTTTTGAACAGCGCTGAACCAATCAGTGTTGCTGCAATTGTTTTGATCGCCACATCTAGCTAAACTACCATTTTGAATAGGGTTATTCCTCACGAGTAGTTTCCAAGTGGTTTAAACGAATATTTGAATTTAAGACTAGTCTAAAATTAAGAAAACAGAGGAAATGCATCAGTCTATAAGGCTAAATATGTGCACGTTGGTCTCTCCCTACGATACCTACACAACAAGGAACAATCTTTTCAGGCTAATCGTTGTCAGGTAAACAAACATGGTGAACTCGATTGAAATTTGTCATTTTTATTTGTAGCGACATTAATTGTAATTGTACATTAATTGTAATTGTACAAGCAAAGACGAAGTGAGTTTTGCTGCTATAACTATTATTAACTCCATTTAACCCACATTTGTTTCATTGGTAGCTACTGGTACCTGCTGTGTCCAACAAGGAAGAAAGAGGTGAGTAGAGCTGCGCTACAAAAGTTCACTTTAGTTAGTGGCAATCTTAATTTTCTCCGCTGTGAGCAGTGTGTCCCCGCAGTTTCGCTACGCTGAAAGCGTTGAAGCACTCCCAACTTACAGCGTCAAGTGTTTAAAGTGCAGACAGGGAAAGACTGACTGACCCAGTGAACAAGAAAAAGTACCTACTACTTTCAAAAATAAAGTAATGCGTTTAATCGACTAGTATTTCTGTTGTCGACTAGCGAGGCTGGCAACGTTTAAGCATTTAACCGACTAATCGCACACATCCCTAATTTTGAAGCACGCTTGATGACAACGTCATCTCACCAACACACGCTGATTGGTCCTGCCAGCAGGGTGGCTGTGCGAACGCTAATGCGAACAGGGTCTCCAGGGTCTTTTGCTGAGAGCAAAAGTTGGGCGGAACACTGCTCTACACACAAAAAAAGTGCCAACAATAGCCTGAACTGTGTGTCTGTTGCAACCCACTCCCCCGTCCTCTCGCATCGCCCACATATGATCTAACTTCATGGTTCAACACACACACACACACACACACACACACACACACACACACACACACACAGATGGAAGTGGAATGACACAAAGGCATTCCAGGAACAGCGTCAACGCGTTGCTCTTTGGTCTGACCTGAGTCTTCGTCATCATCGCTCATGTCCGACAGATCTTCCAGATCTTCGTCATCGTCATCTGAGCCGTGCTGGAGCTTTTTACCTGGGGAACAGAAGGCAAGGTATGAATAGAGGTGTTGAGGTGTCTTACAAGTGGCACAAGGGGTTAACCTGACACGCCAGTTGAATTTATGGACACTGGTCCATCTGGGGAGCAGTTCATCAAAACCGTTTGAAAAGGGCAGACACTTTCAAAAAGTACTTGGTAGTTGATTGGATGAACCCGCCGTCAGACATTGTCGTTATATGTTATATATTATACATTGTTATATAAGTTATATTCAAAATTCTTTCGCTGCAGTCACAGTGAAATCCCATCTGTAGGTATCAGTATGATGCTTATTGGCCGGTGTTGTCTCCGTAGCAAGGATTTCCTGAATCTCGCGAAATCGGGAGGGGCAAATATATATTTATGGGGCCATGACGCAAGAAGGCTGAGAATCACTGGCACAGGTTTTACAACGATTAGATCAGAGATAACATAAAAGGAGCATGCTATGGCATTGAAGGGAGAGGTGGTTTTATTTTGATCGAGTTCAAAATATCAACAATCTTTCTCCGGCATCGCTGACTCCACATTTAATACGGACGTTTCCCAAAGCTCGGTTCTGGGTGCAACTGTGTACGTCAGCAGTCCTCTGGGATGCGGGCCAGATATGAGGCAGCTGAAAGTGTCTATTTCCTCCTGAGACGGAACTGAGAGCAGATTACAGACGCCGCTGTTGCGGCACAAACACCCGTGACAGTTAGGTAGTGGCAATTTCAGACATCGTCTCTCGCTGCCTAAATATAGCAAATTGAGAGCGGGCTGGCTCCACAAGCAGCCAGTTAACGACAACGTCGAGCGAGTCACAGCGCATGCTGCACATGCATGTGCACAGATGCTCACTGGACTAAATCTGTGTAAAAGTGTGTAGTGTACAACGTTGGGGGTATTATGTAATATTATTACTAACGTGATTAACAAAGTAGTGTAACGCTTTAGTATTTGCCATTGAGTATTATTAGTTATTTCTGTAAGTAATGTGTGTTACAGGTCACAGTCAGTGAATTAAACGATCGACTAAAGCCCTGTAAATAATACAAATACATTTTGCCTAAATGACGTAATTTCCCGGGCTTGGGCGTGCAGTGTTTGCCTTTGATCGCCTTTGGGACCGGCTCACCACAACAAGCCAGATTGCTATATATGCTTAGCCGGACGAAGCCTACTTCATAGCGGAGGTGAGGAGCACTCGATAGTGCCGAGTGCAACACGGTTTTACATTTTTGCCACCAACTATTGGCGTTCAAGATCAACACGGTCAAATTCCCGACTCGTTTTATCGCCCAACCATAACACAAAGATCAATAAAAGTGTTAACTTAAGATGGTATTTTCTCTCTCTCTCTCTCTCTCATCCCCAACTTCCCCTCCCTCGCCCTCGTTGAGTGGAAGGGGAGAAAACAAGAATTAAGGAGGGAGTGAAGTGGCCACCTCTGATTGTTCCACCGGGCTGGTTTGAATTAGGAACCCCCGCTGGGATCCAAGCCTGCACTTCCTGTCAGGGAGGGGGAGTAGAAGGGGGGCGAGGAGGGAGGGAGGGAGGAAGGGGAAGTGGGAGGGGCCAGTGTTTTGCCGGCAGCTGCCAGTCGATTTGCTGGGACAATGAAGTCCAGATGCAACGAAATATTATTCCCCCCCTCTCCCCCTCTCAGACCTCCAAGGGCCCTTCTCTGCTCAGAGCTCATCCAAGAGCAAGCCTGTAAAAGCTGCCCGTGACCTGCGGATGACCTCGAGAGGAAGGGACGTACAGGGGTTAAAAGGAAGACATGCCGACGGCAGAGAGGGGGGGGGGGGGAATCTATCAGGTGATTAACTGAAACGGTACAGTTCTCTCATCCACTCAAGCTCACAACATGTTCTGCTACGACTTTGCCTTTCCTAGCAACAGTAAAAAAAAAAAAAAAAAAGGCAGGATCCGTCACGCTCGCTTAACCAAAGAGTTCAAATCAAACTCCGTCAGAAGCTTCGCCGCACGCATTGAGATTTTTTGGTGAATTGGACTAAATGTGTTATTATCTTACAATACCTGACTACACCTTTAAGCTGTGCGGGTGGGCTACAACAGTCAGCTGATTGGGGTACATGATGTGTATGTCTTTGTGACAGCCGCTGTCTCACAGAACCTCTATCGGTGAAACTGACTTGCAATAACAAAACACAGCCACCTAGTGGCCAGTGATGGCAGAGCACTGTACTGTTGTTTTGCTCGGCAGCAATCTGTGTAGGAGAGGCGTTTTACCTTTGACTTTCAGCCCAGGTCCATCGTCCTCCGAGCTGCTGTCTGAGTCGAACAGGTCCTTGAACTCTTTTTTGTCCTCCTCTTTCTTATCTTGGATCTTCTTGCGCTTAATCTCAGGAAGATCCAAGTCCTCCATCTTTACAGGATAATAGGTGAATTAAAATAACTTCTGGTTTGTCAACATTTTACCACACAAATACAGGGTCCTTCACTTTAACCAACAAATACATGTATACATGTATTTGTATGTATTTAGAATGTTTTCACCCAAAGAGGAAATGATGGACATCCTAGTAAATCAGGCCTAACCTTCTGACCCTTTTATCCCAATGAACAGTAGAAGAATTGAATATGTTGTTAATATATGTTTTCTACATGTATTAATCTAGACTGTGCATAATTGACTGTTCATAACTCGCTAAGTGGAAGGAAAAAAAAAAAAGGAAAATCATTTATTTTTAAATACATGTATTCAACCCCCCCCCCCAATACACACCTTCTCTTTAAATGATGCCATGGTGCAAAGCATTATGGGGCAGTTATTCATGTAGTGTACATCCACACTTAAAGTCCCTAGCATGGGTGTCTATAGCACTTCAATTGGGGTACTAAAATATCACATCCACATCTTCAACCGCAACCATAGCATTCATATGTAGTGTTCATACTACAACCTATGTAGCATTCATACCATAACCCAATGTGTGTGTGTGTGCGTGCGCATGCTTTGACAGGACAATTACCCTCTCTTTGCCAGAGATCTCCAACTGGATCTCCTTCTCTCTCAGCTTCTTCCACTGGATGTAGTATCTGGTTAGAGGAGTCCCCTCCTCCTTCATACGCTTCTCCCATGCTGCCTGGAGCACATGTCAATCAAACATCAGGTGTCTCACATAAAAAAAAAAAAAAGTAAAAAATGTATGTATGCATATAAACCCAACATAGTAATTACTGCAAAACTCGCATCAATACTCAAAAACTAGTCTTCCATTCTAGATATTTTGTTTTCCCTCCAATTCAAATCAGTACAGGCCTCTGTTCAGACCTCACTTTCTAAACTAAATTCTCTGTTTAGACTCGGCTCTTAACTTGAGACTGAAGCAAAGCTGAATTGGTCACACCTAGGTGCTATCCATGTTGTTCCAGAGCCTGTGTCCCCAGTCTCCAAACACACCGTTGTGCGGTGTAAATGTGACGTGTGTAGCCATGAATACACACATTTCTACAGCGCTGTAAATTCCCCATAGGGATGCTGAAACTATGCTGAAAACCTCAAGTGTCTTCCACCAGATGCTGGAGTCCGTCTGACGGCAGAAACAGAGAAGGATGGGCAGATTGAAACAGAGATGGGAAGAGGCAGTCAGCTGAGACAGAAAGAGACACCAGCGGATCTTCTCCAGCCATCCCCTAAAGGTCTTTGTGGATGGTATTGATCAGGAGCAATCACATTATCCGACCAACAAATCCAATAGAGTGCGCGGGCCGCGGCCGTCTCCGCCCGCTACACTAACGCATTTACGGCAATTTCCAGCGTGACTATTAGGTCGGCTGGCGCTCCTCAAAAAGCGGAGGGCGGCAGACACCCGGGTGAATCTGGCAACGCCTCCTTTTTCTTACTGATGTAGGTAGGATTTGAGAGTTGCAACCAGATCTTGCTAAAAAAAAAATGGGAAGAGTGCAAGCGTTTGTAAATCCGCCTCCCTAAACTCCTCTGCTCCCTCACTCTGGAGCCCGTTGTTCTGTCGTTGCAAAGCCCATTGACAGACCTGTTGACAAAGCTGTGTGCTCGCATTCGTAAAGGCAGGGTCAGTCATTCTTCGGGCTCAAACCAAAACAGTATTGCTCCATGGTCCTCTGCCTCACACAAATGCATTGTGAAGCAAAGCGTAGCGCTATGGCTTTGTTGATACGAGCAGTGCCACTTTGTTTCAATTTACAGAGCCATGGCTGTGCAGAACACTCACAGAAAATGTTAAGTTAGCGAAATGCAAGGAGATATTTGGTGTATTAGCTTACATTTAGCTTGCAATAGCTGACTATACCTTTAATGATTGACAAGCAAGGTATATACACTCAACGGACCAATCAGAGAAAAGAGGCCATAATTGGTCTGTAATCCCCATGGGTAGCTGGAAAATCGGAGCAGATATTTTCAGAGCATTTCACTCACTGATAGCTGACTGATTGATGTCTGACATTTCTAACAAATTTCACTAAATACAGATCTAAAATCCTACCTACAGCATCTTTAAGCCTAAAAGGAACATGTTCATGTTAACATTTTATGATTTAATGCTATAATTGCAAATTGAAACCGACATGGCTTGGAAACTGTCTGTTTACTGTAGTTAGTGCTACAGAAGTGGGGCCAAGTGAGGGTCTGACAAGATTGCAGGTGTGCTGCCTCCAAATGGACACTGCTTCAGGGTGCAGTTGCAACTTGCTACCAGAGGGGCCGCCACTTTTCCAACCTATCTGCAACAGCATTGCATTTAGAGAATATTGCACTTAAATTGAAGGCCCACCTGCACAGACGAACAGGGACGACTGGGGGGGCGGGGGAACCAGGATGATCAGAAGATAAAGGAAAGTCACATCGGCACAACTGAAAGTGGCCAGACAGCTCGGTGGACACCAGGGGGAGCGGTGGAGCTGAACGCAGCGTTGGTAATTAGGCCGGCTCTCGGCCTGGGTGACGTGACGGTGGCAGGATGCCTAGTTTGGCTGCAGGGGAGTCGTGGCCTTTTCCTGCTACCCCTCCCCCCTCCACTCCCCCCTCCCCCCCACAGCCGCCTGCACTAACAACTCCACGGCCGCTGCCGCGCTGCCAGGGATACGGGTGCCATGGCGACAGCCTCCGCTGCGCTGGGGGAGCCGTGGCGGTTGACAGGAGCCGGCGCTGTGCCGCGCCGTGCTGTCTGTCAGTGCCGTGCGCTGCGACGACGCGGGCATGTGCATACACATCACCTTCACGTTTCCAGGTCCATATAGTGTTGTGCGTGTACTAGATATTACATGAGATAAATATAAGTCAACGTCATGTCAGCATAATTATGATTTAAATATGGTGTGCACCAATCACAATCTGAGAAAAGGGATTTCAAAACGGCCTGTTCGATCATTACGCAAAAACAAACGGTGTTCTCTATCCAGTTTTCCATAGTCACCTGTTACTTGACTAGGCGATAGCAGGTCTAGTCGCCGTGTAGGAGGAGCGCTACTGTACCGTGCCACGTGACTAAACATTAAAAAGGCCAGTCACATAAATAGATTACTCAACAAAGCTCAGTGTTCAAAATATACACACAGCTTAGTCTCATGTTAACTAGTTAACTCCATTTGGGGTGGGGGGGGGGGGTGTTTGTGCTCACAGACAATTCTGTCTAGCCCAACTTGATTCTTATTCAGATAAGTGTGTGTGTATTTCAGAATAAAAAGAATGTCAGGGCCTGTAAAGCCTAGTTTATCCTTGATGGTGTTGTGAGAAAATTTATCGGGACAGAGCAACGATTGCGAATCACAGCTGTGAATATTTTCAGAATAGTCATTGCCTAGTTGCCATGCTTAACAGCTAATTGCAGCAGAATTAAAACGTAACATAGACCATTTCTATTGCTGTGCGAAGGTTGGAAACCTCCTGTCCAAATAACAAGTCACTTCGTCTGAACTAGTGCTGTACCAAACGATTATTTTTTTTTTGTCGATTAATCTATCGATTATTTTTTCGATTAATTGATCCGCTATTTTTCTCCGCTTTAATGGATCCGTGTTCGCGTGTAGCTCTTTCACTGTGTCCCGCAATGTTTTCGTTGACGCTTTGTACCAATGCTTTAAAACTGAATTAAAACGTAAATGTAAGGTGCCTCATTTTGGTGCCACTATGACTAAATCAACATTATACGTTTTAGTTTTAAAACGTATAATGGTGGTTAAAAACTAGAGAAAACATAATGGTTATGCTCATCTCAGCATGCACTGGCAGTGAAGATCAGTACTAAAAAAACACTACGTGGCCTTATGGTAATGTCCAACTCTTACGATCCGCTTCCAACTGCTTAGACATGAAGACACCCGCCCGAGTTACATCGAGACGCTGATGTGTGCTGGCTGCCTCCAACTCTATGCATTAAAAAACCTGGCTGCGGTCAGTTTCACGGTCCCGAATTTACGTTTTACTGGCCCCGAGCCATCAAGCCCCCCCTTGCAGAACTTCCTCAACAACATTGTGCCATTCCTACACATTTTTGTATACAGTGCCACCTTTCGTTGGAGAATATCGCTACAGCACAAATTGCAGGTTGCATATGGCGTATGTATTGCTCGAAGCGGGCGCACCCCGTAGGCGAAGGGCCGCGCGCCACCCAGCACGGCAAGAGCCTGAGCCAGAGACAGAGCCTGGCTGTCACTGTGCCAGAGTGAGAGGTGAACTGAGGACTGCAGAATGGCAGCCTATAAAACCTGGCAAAGGTCTTTCCCGGCACCCACCCATACCACCCTCCTCCCCCAACCTCTCCCTCCACACACACACACACACACACACACATAGACTCACCACAGCGGCGGCGTCGGCCACTCCGAAGGCAGCCTTCTGTCTCTGGCCTGTGATGTGGCTGCTGTTCTCCTGTACCTTCTCCAGCAGCTGGCGGATGGGCTTGCAGTAATTGGCCACTTTGCATTCCTTCAGGAATGCTTTCAGCTGTGGGGGCCAGAGGGAAGGGGTGGGGGGGTGGTTGGTCACGTTGGCGGCATGGAGGAATGGGGCGGTGGTGAATGATCGTCCTGTTGTGTTTTCAGGCAGGTCGGGGGGGGGGGGGGGGTTGGGGAAGGAGGGTGCGCGACATCCACTGCAAGCTGCACCCCCCCCTTGAGGATGTACAGATTCACCCCAGACCATAATGCAACAGCTTTATTTGGCCCCATTTGACAGCTTTATTTCCCAGCGCGGAGTCTTTTCTCACGCTGGCCTATTTCAGGCGTCAGAGGAGGAAGTCGTGTGATCGGTCACCTATCGGCCGCTATATTGAGCCGTGCCACTTCCTCTTAATGCATTTCCTGTTAATCGCTTTGGCAGGTGCGGGCATTGGCGGGCCCAAGTCTGTCACAAGAACTATTTATGTTGGGCGATATATTGTCATAGAAATAAATTGCGATAAATTATATGATTGCCATTTCAAGAGCATAACAGCACAATAATGTGCGTCAGCTACACCCTTTTAAAATCTTAAGTGCTGTTGTATGGTCAATTTCTAATCAGACTAAATTACACAAGAAAATAAATCCAGCCTTGAAGCACTTAATGACTTGGAGAAGATCTGCAAAGAGGTTGTGGGACAAAATCCCTCCTGGGATGTGTGCAAACCTGGTGGCCCACTACAAGATCCGGCTGACCTCTGTGATTGCCAATCAGGGTTTTGCCACCAAGTACTAAGTTATGTTTTGCAGCAGGTTCGAATACTTATTTCTCTCGTTAAGATGCAATCAATTTATAAAGTTTTTGACATGCCTTTGTCTGGATATTTTTGTTTTTATTCTGTCTCTCCCTGTTCAAATAAACCTACAATTAAAATTATAGACTGATCATTTCTTTGTCAGTGGGCAAACGTACAAAATCAGCAGGGGATCAAATAATTTTTTCCCCCTCACTGTACAATGGGCAATATCACCGAGGTCTGAAAAATGATGGAGGTCATATATCGCATGGAAAGTCCATAAAAGTAATTATCATGACAGGCCTAGGCGGGCCGGATTAGGAAGATGGAAACACTGGCTTTTGCACAACGCACGCCTCGCCTACCAACTGAACTTCTTCATGGGTCCAGTGCACAAGGAACTGTAACCGCTTTCTTAAACTAGCAGCTGTTCTGTTGAGCTCTCTCTCTTAGCAGGCTAATGGACAAATCAAATTCATCTGCCTTCATCGTCAATAACTCCACAATGATGGCGGTGGTTATCCTCCCCATTATTATTACCACTGGAAATTGTGTGTGCGCCCCCCCCACACACCGCTTTTACCACATCCCTGGAGAAAGGGGGGTATTAAATATACGTAAATAACCTTAACTCAGTTTGAAAAGGGGTGAACAGCTACTGGCCTTTGAATGTAGTAGGGGTGTATTGGTTCTCCAAAACTTGTAAAATGGTATTCGGGACAGCCCTAGTACTAGGCTATACATTTTTTGTCATGGAATGACTGGAAACGGACCTCTCTATTCGCACAGCAGTGATCCGTGGTCGCCATATCTTTAGAAAAATATACATTTTTATTTTCTAAATTGCATTCATTCTATGGTCAGGTAGCACCCCCGACTACATCAACCATGAAACCAACATCAGTCTGCTCATCCATTTAACTTTCACTCCGTGGAGACCAATTTGTTGATGGTCCTTTAGCCACCAGCGATCGTGTTTGTGGTGTTTTCACAGGCAACTACTCAGGTGCGGCAAACGCACATGTAAACAAACAAACAAACCTACAAACATGTCTACATCTCGAAATTGCTGACTTCCGGATTGATAAAGTGCCGAGCAAGCACTACGCAATAACAATATAAATGGAATACAGTTAATGAAAATCTATTAGGAGAAATTCAATACTTTTAAGGCCATATTTTGAGAATATTACATTAAATGCTTAATACTTTTAACACGCCATTGCTACAACAGGAAAACAGACAGTTGAAAAAGTTTGTCGATTTAAAAATAATGTTATTGTACGAGAGGTGAAAAGGGGCGGGCTTGGGATCAGTCAATTAACGCTTCATTCGCAGTTTGGTTTGCTGCAGGCCTGCTGCACAGCCCATAATCACAGAGAGAATGTAGCCAATGGGATGAGCCGGTTATACCTGAAGGACGGTGGGCAAGGCGAGCTCTGGGAAGCCAATGGAGGAGGCCTGAGAGTGGAAATACTCAAGGATGTGGTCATACAGCTGGTCTATCAGCCCATCCTGAAACACACACACACACAGTGGACTTGTAATAATAATAATATTAATAATAATAATAATGTGCAATGGTAATAATAATAATAATGTGTAATAATAATAATAATAATAATGATATAATAATAATGTGTAATGGTGGTAATAATAATAATAATAAACCCCCCCAATAATAATAATAATAATAATAATAACTTTGTCCACAAATGTAGACATTTTTCCTCTGATGTTTTAACTAAGTCGTAAATCCATAAATAACAATAAAAGCCGTAAATAACAATAAAAATCAATTAATATCTTAATGATTAATTGTCAGTATCACGATAAGTCAGATGAAATCGGGGCTTTGCTGACCAAAGTTGGAAAGAAATGTGCACAAAATCGGGCTAATTATCCTGTAGTGTATACCTGGCGTTACCTGCTCCTTACTCACTGCAAGTTGCTTTTGATAAAGCTGAAATGAACTAACTGTAATAGCATACATGACTAGAAAACTATCAATTACTTATTTTTTGGGGGGCCGTTTCACGTCTTCTCTAACATAGACCATTCCATCATTATTCAATATTATAATGTGAATGACGTATTCAGAATTCGGATGACTGACGTTCCAAGTAATACTGGAATACAGGTGAGGTGGATGAACATGCACAGTCACTACACTGGAAACAAAAGCCAGAAATCCATACCTTGTAGGCTTTTTCCATGAGGTTGATCTTGTTCAGTTTTAGGATTACTGCAAAATTGATGGGTTTCTTGCTCATACGCCCAGGTTTCTTGTTGAAGTCCACCTGTTGGAATATCTGAGTGGGAAAGAGGAACACAAAAATAAACAAAACACAAAAAAAGTTAAAAAAAATCATTAGTCTCCTTTTAGTTAAAACCAGCAATTACAAAACCAGTAATTCTAAATGACCTAAAAATATTTTACATTATGACCAACCACAATACTGTATACACCAGAGTATGTGAGCGGAGCTGTTAGAAAACCCGCTTATCGATCTTCGCTCCTCCTCTTAAGTCTTTCACATCACTCCGCTCAAAACCGTTCTTTGCTCAAAGGAAACAAAATTGCCACTCCAAATTCACGCCATGCATTTTTGTATTGTCTATTTTTGTAATTTCTATTTTTGTATTGTCTAATTCAAACAAACCCGTACAATTTTGTGATAATGTAGGAATATCATGTATGTTGAGTAGGCTTTTCGATTGTTTTATTAGAGTGTAACAATGTAGTTTATTGATGGCATGAATGGGTGAGAATAGGCCTAACGTATCATTTCAAATAGAATTCAGATCTAGCCTGCCTTTGAACCAAAATACAGCATATAGTCTACACTCAAACAGGGGAACTCCATAATGTAGCCCAATATCGTGTGTTGTCATGCATTATTAAAAACACATGACTCGAGCGCAATGTTCTTCTTTGCTGCGTCATTGCAGCTACTTCATTTCAGGTTCTGTCCAGCATTCCCAAGGTAGACAGTGCCAACCACAGGTAAGGGGTATAATTACACGCATTAAAACTACCATACATCACACGCTATGATCACACGTAAGCCAACAGCTACGATGTGACCGGCTAATCGCCAAGATCGGAGTGGTACTGGAGTGACTGAACGATAGATTGAATGGTAGCCTTCTCGCACTCAAATTACCCTCCTCGCTCTAGTCAAATTGGGATCGGTCCCCTCTCACTCCGCTCACATATTCTGGTATAAACTACTACAAGCTTCCCGGAAGTAAAAACAACTGTGGTACATAACCCTAACAGTATGGCTACATTAGCATGTGTACCGGTATGGCTACATTAGCATGTGTGGTGTGAGCGTAAGGCTATTTCTGTCTTCCAGACAGTACGGTCTCACTATACCCGTATGGAAGGCTGCATTAGCATGTGTAGCCGTACAGCATGTGCATTAGCATGTGTAGCCGTACGGCATGCTGCATTAGCATGTGTCGTGTGAGCGCACAGCTATTTGTGTGTTCCAGACAGTACGGTCTCACTATACCCGTATGGAAGGCTGCATTAGCATGTGTAGCCGTACGGCAGGCTGCATTAGCATGTGTCGTGTGAGCGCACAGCTATTTGTGTGTTCCAGGGCAAGGCCGTTAATGTGCTCGGCGTGCGGAGCAGTGCTCTTGGCCGCTGCTGTCTGTACAAACAGAGGATGTGGTGGCGGTCTGCGGGGGGGGCCAGAGGGAAGTGGGGAGGCATGGGCACCCCCCCCCCCCTTCTCTCCCCCTCCTTCTCGCCAACACACAGACAGTTTAGCTACAGAATCAGGAAGCTCCAAATAGTACAGCCCCCACTTCGCAGAGATACTACCTTGCTCACTTTCTCACACACACAAGGATGCTACGCTAATTAAAACAGTAGCAACATACTTGCCTGTTACAAAGGGAACAGTAAAGGGAAATATATATACACGTTTAATAATAACTTCAAAATAAAAACAGCTAGGGGTGGTCTCGTGTGTGTGTGTGTGTGTGTGTGGTTACCAAAGGCAGAGGATGTGGTCTGCACAGTGTGTTAGGAGCACAGTGTAAACCACAACGTTGCCTTTATCGCTCTGGTCAAACTGCTACACACACACACACACACAGGTGCCCCCAAGTTCACATGTACATTGACCTCCAACAGTGGGCCATGGTAGCGGCTGTCACTTAAGAAAACGTTCTTCCCTGGCAACGAGGAGGCTGAACAAACACGCACGCACGCACAACCAACACGGAAAATGTCGACAGTTTGCGAACCGCGATGGTGCTGATAACCAAGGTGTCTCTCCCCACCCCAACACATGCCAGCTTTAGATGTGCTTCCTATTGGGTCTGTTCAGCAGTTAGCAGTCAAGACAACAATGCATCTGGTAGACTAAGGAAGGTTTTCCACGGCACCTAGCTAGAGATGTTATCATACCCAGCGTCTACCGTTTCCACTCGAGACTAAAATACATACGCACACATTCGACAGACCACTTCGCATCTCAGCGTTTTTGAGCGAAAGCTGTGACATTCAATAAAGCACTGAGACACTACGAATAACACTAATCTGATCCTATAGTGGCCAGGTCAAATGATGGCCACTGGGAAAGGCATGGGGGGGGGGGGGGGGGGGGGGGAGAATTACCGCCCCCAAGAAAGGCAGGACAGGAAAAAA
>JAODUK010017569.1:11869-26644 GCA_027564635.1 Typhlichthys eigenmanni | reverse complement strand
GCGTGTGTGTTTGTGTGTGTATGTGTGTAATATTTTCTGTTTGTTTACGTAGCCTGGCCGGCTGCATGCCAGCGTGTGTGTGTGTGCTTGTGTGTGTGTGTGTGTGTGTGTGTGTGTGTGTGTGTGTGTGTGTGTGATCCAGAGAGCATTTGTTTTGGTCTTAGACGCTGGTGTGCTTAGTGTGACATCTAGTGGCAAAAAGTGGTATAGAGACACAGACAATGGACACCTAAAAATATCTCTTCTGCCAAAAACCCAATGACCTACTTGAGTTGGCCGCAACCACAACACTGGCTGTCTTCTTCAGACACTCCCCCACGTGAGAGGAAGTATAAGTGATAGCTGAAGCTGAAAGAGTCAGTTGGGCTTCGGCATCTTGACTTCCTGCATTCTTCAACTACAGGCACAGATGCAGTATGGACATATGGTTTGCCACGTCAATAACTGAATGAGTGGTTACAGTATATACATATCTACAGTATATTAGAGTTTGTACCTCCACAATTATATCAAAGTCTGTTCCAAATATGGGCTTAGCATGCTTAATTGGTTGCAGCTCCAACTGTTTGGAGCCAACCTCTGGATCAGTTGGCTGGGTGAGGTGACGTCCTGCCTTCTCATACACCTCTCGCTCCTTGGCTGAACCTGTACAGAGTAAAGGCTCAACTAAACCTGCACATACAGTACCATGCTGTAGATTTGGGGGACATATTAAATTGCAACACATAATGATTTATATGATTATACAAAAATACTTTACTACTGGAGCTACTACTTTTGCCAATTAAAAAGCTAAAACAAATCCACCTCCAGGGGAAAATGTTATTATATTTACCTTAAATGATGGTATTTATCATGCACTATCTTATTAGTAATATCCTGTTTATTATTCATTTTTTGGTATTATTGTTTATTGTTTATTTATTTATTAATTTGACCATTTAATCTTTATTAATTTCTTCAACTGGAAAGCACTTTGAGCTGCAACCTTTGTATTAAAAGTGCTATATAAATAATGTTTATTATGTTATTATTATTATTATTACTACTATTATTGTATTACTATTATTACTACTAGCAGTTGAAAGATTCTGGGTTCAGGCCCAAGTCTATAAGCATCCCTGAGCTAAATGTCAAACCCTTATGTGCCCTAAAGAACAACCCACCTTCTGGATATTTGTAGTGATTGGTGACATCTTCTCTGTGGTCTCCATGAACACTTTTGGTGCTGATATTTATCCCAATACTACTCTGGTCAGATCTCAACTACAATCACCATAAAAAACAAGAAGTACACAAGATGGAGATTAATAAATGAATTGCAAAGAATATAATGATTTGACATTTTGAACAATGTGCATATAATGTGCATAAAATTAATCTAAAACAATATTGAAATAAATCCAGATATCACACCTTCTGCCATTTACCATCTTTGCGGACTATCCAAGAGACAATATCAGCGTTCACCTCGGCAAAGACAAATGGAGCATCGTACTTTACTTTCAGAAAGCCTTCCTTTATTGCAGTTACAGGACAAGGGCCGCAGCAAAACACACCTGGAGAGAAAGTGTGGGAAAAGGGGGTGGGCTTTAGTCCGTATAGCCTATCAAAGACACCCACAGCTTTTTCAGCAGTGCATTCATCAATTATTCTCACGTTCATTTAAATTAATTTCAGGACATTCCTGTCATTTCTGGGTAACAACATATGGAGTTTACATGACAGGACAGAAAGTCTTCTTTACAGTAAATGTAATTCCCAGACGCCTTTTACCCTTCATACACAGTATCTGCTTCTACAAAAATATGCATGCATAGATTACAGTATGTAACCACTACTTCGGCTGTATTTTCTAAAGACATTTGGTTGTCTTTCAACATAAGATCTGTCTGAAGGAAGAAGTCAGTTGTGAATCCTTTGAGTGCAGATTTGGGGCTATACCATCACTCTTTTCCTGAGGTGTGGGGTCCAGGACCTGCCAGCCATCAAACCCTTTAGGGAGGTCATCCCTCCTCATCCAGGACTCCACCCAACAGTGGAAGTTCCTGAAAGAGAGTGAGAGGAGAGGAGAGGAGAGGAGTGGCATGGTTTACTGATGTTTACCGCTTTTGCGTTATGTGTGTGTGTCTGTGTGTGTGTTGTCTTACCACTGAGTGTCTGATTTAGCAAGGTAATTTAGATGTTCATCATATAAGGTATCTATTGAGAGGTTCCCGTCCACGTCGTGGGCAGATTCAAAATTAGTGATGAAGCGTGTTGGAATGCCCAGACAGCGAAGCACTGCAAAAGCACAAAGCATTAGACAGGGGCCCCTCTATTCTATCACTCCCTTTCTTGCTTTATTCATTAAAGGTACATTCCAGATAGACTTCATTATCTACAGGGGGAATTTGTCTTGGAAACAAACAGTGCAAAATAATATACAAAATAAAGCAGTACTATGCATATACATCCATCCAACCTACCATTCTCTTTTGTATTTTAACAAACATTTTAACATAACAGAATTTGCACTGTATGTGTCCAATACAAATTCTCCCTGTGGATAATTAAGTATGTATGCATTAATCCTACTGTTTTTGTTTGTATGTTAACAGCTAATTTTGCTCAGTATGTGTCCAATATAAATATGCATGCATATATAGTGCTAATTCTGCTTCATGCATGCATGTATATATATATGTGTGTGTGTATGTGTGTGTGTATGTATGTGTGTATGTACGTGCATACATTTTTCTTGGACGCTTTCAGTGCAAATTCTGCTGTTAAAATACAAAAGCAAACTGTAGGATGTATACATACATACTGTACATACATATATACTATACATACATACATACATACATACATACATACATACACTGAGTTCAACCGATATGATTAGCCAATTATCTTGTTGCCTTACAGTATGGCGCTCCTAAAGGCATTCATGTCCATGCGTGTGTGTGTGTGTGTGTGTGTGTGTGTGTGTGTGTGTTGCACGGTGGCTCTCACCAGTGACGGCCACGCCAGCGAACACCCAGCACTGGCCATATCTCACACTTGTGCCCTGTGAGTTCCACCTTTGGAGGATAGGCACGCTGCCAGTCCACTTCCATGGCACCACCCCACCATCATACGGCTCCTCCCACTTACCAGCCAAAACACCGTTGTCATCATGTGAGTTCACCTGGAAGAGAGAGAGGGAGAGAGAGAGAGAGAGAGGGAGAGAGCGAGAGAGAGAGAGAGAGAGAGGGGAGGGAGAGAGAGAGAGAGGGGGAGAGAGAGAGAGAAAGTGAGAGTGAGAGGGAGAGAGAGAGAGAGGGAGAGAGAGAGATGAAAGGAGTGGATGTACACATACCAGTGGCAGGCCAGTAGCACTACACAGTAAATAAAGGCCAAAGGTAGATTAACCACATAATTGGTGAATTGGAATAGCTCGAACTTAACTGTTTTTTTAATGTATTTATTTGTATTTGTTTTTCGTTTGACAGTGATTTGTTGCTGCTGTTGCCATACAGGGCTTGTAGATCTCACCAATGCTGTGACAATCCTGCTGATGTAGACCGGGTCAGATCTGTGAATAATATCCTCCTTGTGGTTCCTCCGTGCTTCTATGGAGTAGTCCAGCAGCTTTAAACAGATGTCCATCACATCGTCCTCAAACTGGATAGAGTGACGAAGACAGACAGACACAGTGTGGGAAGTAAAGAAAGGGGGGTGATGTAGAAAGATAAGTTGCATTCATGTATGGGATTTACATGGTAATTACCCATGCTTTCTTTCACTACTGCGCTTCACTGTTAACTTTCAGTAAAACTGAGGAATATTTATGGGTCTTCTGAAGTGGTGACCAAACATGGTCTGTTCAGCATCCTGAGTGTCTGTCTCCTGCTTATCAGCTGTTGTGTTTGTTTCCCTCTGTCCTGGCAGCAGTCTGTGTGCGTGGTCTAGTAACATTCTGACACCTCCCCTCTAGCAATGACTCTGGCTTCCCAGACATACCCAGGTCACGCCAACTCCTCCCTGTCTCACCTTTAACACTATGCTAACAATATACACTGGCCAATTCCTGTAAAACGCACTGAATGGACACACTGAATGGCGGTGCGGCTTGACTAGGCAGTTGAAAAAGATTAAAGGTTTAATACGTGTTTAGAAGCTAATACACATGTTGTCAAAGTCACCAAATATCTCCTATCTGCTAACTTGCCATTCTCTGTGTGTGCTGCAAATGTAATCTTGTGCTACACAGCCCTGGTTCCATAAATTAGAACATAAAAAACACTGCCCAGCTTTGCTGTAGTCTCTGCTTTGCCTCTGCAGTTAGGCCTGCTGACTGTATAAATACACACATAATGTGTATGATACAACCCAATTCAATGTTTTGAAGTCAGGAGTTTGGGGCCTCCCTTACCAATGTAAGGGAAGGTCTAACAGCCAATTTGGCTCTAGTACCAATGTACTAGAGGTACTAGAGGTTTCAAATAGAATATGTTAGTAGAGCAGTTTGTCATGCTTATTATTCCTACCTGTCCAAAATTCCAGGGCCGCTCTTGGATAGAATTCCATTTGCCAGTGTAAATGGTTCCATTCTCATTCATAATGTACTCTTGAAGCCTGGTTTCATCAGGAAGATACACAGCATCGTCTGGTATGCACGTTACACACACACGCACGCACGCACGCACACACACACACACACACACAAAGACAGAGGCAAACTCAATAAAGGTATGAGTATTTTCATGTTGATATGGCCTACATTTGTCCCTATACGGACATGCTGTAAGTGCTACAGTATATGTCCATATGTTGATATCTTAAAAAGTCACATCAGGCCAATGCTTAAGTAGTCTACTTTAATATGGACAATAAAATTGGATTAACTTTTTTGTTTTACCCTTGCCTTTCATATGTAAGAAAAATAGTGTTAACTGTTAACATGTGTGTGTGTGTGTGTGTGCGTGTGTGCGTGTGTGCGTGCTTCACCTCTGCACCATGGGTTAAAAAGCAGGTGGAATTGCTGAAACTTGGTCTTGTCCAAGGTGCGTCCATCGGGCGATAACATCAGCACGGTCATACTGTATCTGCCTATTATCGCGTCAGCAGGGCTGTGGACGGTAAGCAGCGTTTCACCCTGCGCCCTCTCCTGGCGAAACCACCACTGTTTTCCATCTTTATGTTCCCTTTGGACCTTAATCGCTATCTCCTTGTCTTTACCTTACAAATAAATTATGAATTAATTAAGCATCTTAATAGTTACATTTACAATTACAAGTTGTAATTTAACTACAAGTTACAATAAAATCATACTATATATAAATAGAAACACTAGGCATAGCGTTATAGCTTTTATCAATTATGTTCTTATGATTTGCTAATGCTTCAAATTAATAAAAAGCATGTCTGAACTCACCCAAGTATAGGACCAATGCTACCTGGTGTTTAAGAGACAGAGAGTCCGAAAAACGCAAAGTTATAGTGAAGGGCTGCCCTCTGCGCACAATCAAGCGCTCCCGATCAATCTCCTCTGTTCGGTGAGCCCGGTTGTTTTCATAGCTTCTCAGGTCCACACCAACAATTGCATCTAACACAACAAATATAAGCACATATATATTAGTTGTTAACATAAAAAAATAATGAATCAACCAGGATTTGCTTGCATGGATAATGTAAACTACTGTGCATAATTGCATGTGATATGAAACGCAACTTCAATGTAGTGTGACCAAGATAATATATATATTATATTTAAAAAAAACATACTGTAATTATAAAAGAATTGTGAAAATTATACAATGTTAAAATAAATGAATTTAACAGCATAATTAATGCACACAGGTGTGGACATTCTGAATTCACACATTATGGGCATCAACGCCTATGTGAGCTTGTGAGCTTGTCTCAGAACCTGCACTGGTATTTGTGGCATTACAATGGGTCACATCACACCCTTGTGTAGATTTATGCATCAGCACATATTTTACAGCTACTGTAACTGCCTGAAACATTATTTAGAAATGTCTGAGAGAGAGAGAGAGAGAGAGAGTGTGTCTCTTCTTTCTCTGACAACGAGATAGAATTTTATTCCAATACTGCAAAGTAGAATTTTGCAAACAAAAATGTTTTGCTGACCATTATATATAAAAATTTAATGTTTTTATATATTTGAATATGGAGTTTGTGATGTAGCAAAACCATGTTCTACATAGGTAAACTTTAGGTATAGATATAGATAGGTAAATTATTCAGTTCTCAATTGATTATTATTAATATTATTTGTAGTTATTTGTTAGTTGAGGTGGATCTCATATAAAATACAGTCAACCAAGACACATGAAGCAAAAAAAAATGAGTACAGACGAGAAAGTTTAATGTCACTTACAATTTGCCATTGCAATCTTGTCTGTCTTTCTCGTCCAAGTGGAGGAAGGTCTTTCCACTTCACTGGGTGGGATAGTCTCTCTAGTTCTTCTGACCGGCTCTACATTACAAACCTGTATTTATACAGTAAAGACATATAGAGAAGTGTGCCGCCCCCTTAAACTATTTCACGCACATAACTCCCCATCCTCATCTTCACCCCTCAGTGACCTCTGACCCACAACACACCCAAACCGTAAACTGTCTGTGTGTGTGTGTTATAGTAATTTTCTGGAATTACTCAGGGAAACTTAAATTAAACTGAGGTATGACCATGTTCAGTGTGTAAATACTGTATGGTCAGAGTGCGTAAATAGATGGCCAGAGTGTGTAAATACTGAGGCTATACCATAAGTGACAAAAGGGGCATACAAATAGCAGGTTGTCTTCCAGGCACAAGATGGAGCTGCTGATTGTAGTGAGAGAGAAATGTGTGCATGTGTCATGTATTAGTCAATTCCTTGTTAAGTCTTTATTTCATCATTATTGCTTTCTCCAGGAAATTCTTATCTGGGGTGTGTGTGTTACTGTAATGCTGAGACAGCATTCAAATGAATTCATAAATAATAACATTATATTTAGACATGATATTTCAAAAACAGATGGCAGTCCTACAAGCAGATTAATTCACCAAATACATGTGTGTGTGTACGCGTGTGGAGAAAATAACGCCCTGAACGTGCCAGAGGAGAAGAGTGGCCCAGCGGGTGAGGTCCTTTTTTATTGTCACATACATGTTGGTAAAATTCATCCTCTGCATTTGACCCATCCCTCAAGGGAGCTGTGGGAACAAAGGCTGCCTTCTTCTTCCTCTACGTCCTGCGACCTATAGGCTACAGTTTGCATCCCGAGGGAACCAGGACGTGTGAAAGACCCTGCTTACCAAGTTTATCTGCTGCCCTCATAGGGTGGAGAGGGCTCAAAGAGGAAGTCCAATAATTATGGAGCAGACTTTAACTGTACTCTGCAGACCTTTCCTGCTTTGGAGACTGCTTGAATTGGAACCAACAGAGGAAGGAGAAAGTCATTACACATTCAATGAAGGTGTAGTAAAACAAAGGAGTTGAGTTTAGGAGGTATATTGCTGCTGACGGCCTTCCCTGTATTGGAGGTACATTTCAAAATCAAAGCTTGTGCCCAGGTACTCCTCAACAATTTCTACAACCTCCTTATGTATGGTGGAGATGATTGCCTCTCGCTGTTGGAGAAGGTCACCACCATGTCCTTGGTTTTGTTCACATTAAGTTCCAAACAGGAGTTATCACACCACTTCACAAATGAGAGCTGGACCATGCTGTAATGAGCCTGAGAGCAGAGATAGAAGCATAGTGTCATGAGATAACTTCTCTGCATTCATCTGTGTAGACTCTAAGCAGACTCTACACATGAATCTACGCAGTAGAGGATGAAGATAAAATGTGAGAGCTGTAGTAAATCAGTTTAAGTGTGTAGAAGATCAGATAAGTTGTTATTAATGAACTAGCACTCTTTTGACCTGTTGGTGACAGTTCATTACCCACAGGATTAACCAGTCATCTAGATGGAAACAAGTGGTGAGTTTCTCAGCAAGAATATGTGGCTGCAAGGTGTTAAATGCTAATCTGGGGAGCTGTCCATTTCAACTGTTTTAAAAGCTTTCAAAAAATACTTAGCAGGTGGCATGTCAGGTTGCCTAAACCATGTCTTAAAAAAAACTTTATTTTAGTTGGTTGACAAGTATTGTTGACTCCAGAAATACTGATGGCCCACCCTGCAATATGCTGAGTAATATAATTGGTACACCAGCATGTATGTGTCTCATCACAGTGCAATCTTATTATTTAGTTTACAGCTCAAAAAACACAATTTAGGGGGCAGCTACACTTTAAATGATCCAGAGATATTCAGCGCTGCCGTACTACAGCCTTGCTCTGTGACCTCTGACACATCACACGAACACATTCACAAAAAGCGTGGGGGCTGTATGATGTAGGTTGTGTAAGACAGTGAGACAAAAAAATGGTGTGTGTGCGTGTGTGTGACCAAACATTAAACATTAGCCAATAATGGAATGTGTGCACGCACTTGAACAATGTCTAAATCTCAGTGTGGTCATGCACAGCAACAATTATAAACCCCTCAATCCCCTCTCTCATATTCTACAGTCTTTATTCATCTAATATTCTTTTATAGGGTATATACCCTATGGTATATATATTAATGGTTTTTATTATTTTCATGGCTTTTACCTAATTTTCCGTTGTTTCTTTTTTTTTTTTTTTTTAATTTCATTTGTTCCCTTCATCCTTTGTTCATATGTTTTTAACTGTAAAGCACATTGAGTTGCACATTGTGTATGAAAGGTGCTATACAAATAAAGTATATTATTATTATTATTAATATTATTATCTTATCTGATTTAACATGCCTTCATTCCACACTTGATTCATTGAACATGATTGTGAAGGCACAATACTCGAGGTCCGTGAAACCACGGAGCAAAGGGTGTATTTGCCCTGATTTGAAAGTAAATGTACACAGCTTGTTTACAGCAACGAGATGATGGGAATTGATGCTGATGGTGTTTCTGGAACTAGGGCGTCTGCATGACCCCATGGCCGACACCATAAGACGCCTCTTCTTCTTCCTCCCTGCGTCCATTCACACACGGGCGTAATCACAGGCAGGACAATGAGGTCCATTGACCTACAACGGGAAAAAGGAAAAACCATGAAAAAAGCTCTCTGGGCAGGTTCCACATAACCGTGATAACAGTCATTATTCTGTAGGCTATATTACAGATGGAAAAAGCCTTTCGTAATGCGAACACATTAGTGTTTCAGAGACCTCTGTGTCCTGACTTTAATGGTTTTATTATTCTCTTTCCTCTCTCACTCTGTTTAATCACATTGACAACTATTACCTATAGGAGAAATAACAAAAGATTTGCAAAAATCTGTGTGACTTGCAGGTTTTACTCAAGTTTTACTGAGCAAACAATTGACAGGAACTTGGCTGGTGGCCTATTGTATTAGTGGCCACATGCCAGGACTCTTTGAAAAACATATCCCCCATAAATAATGTTATTTATGGGGCTATTTGATAGCTATACTTATAGGTAGGCGTGTTCCATGTGCGCCTGAAGACTCGTCACGATAACATCGCCAACCCAGTGAATATGGCATATACATATGACGGTTTTGTCTTCAACCAACTGTGCTTAATAAAACTTGCAGCATAAACACTGACGAGATATTGTTACCGCTAGTTGTGAGTGATTTATTATTATATTATTATTATTATATAAGTGTAGGAAACGCCGAGAACTCCCCACTGCGAAGCTGGCTGTTAGTGTAACCAGGAGGAGTCACAAACACACACCATGCAGACAGCATGTCCCCCAGCCCTCCTCTTTCTTAGGGCAACCCAGCTGATATACCTGACTGGGGAAACCAAGCTAAATTACATAGGGGTTCTAAGTATCCCCAGTTCCATCCCACATAATTAGATACACACACATACATACACACATGTATAGAAACCCCTCACTACATGCCCTGATGCCCATACTACCTAATGTAATGGTAACATGGTTCAATTAGCATTGTCAACCAGACTGAATAACTAGAACTCATCCCAGTAACACCCCTACAGATGATCCCGCTTGGTACGCTCCGGGAGTCAGCACAGATACGGATGCCCGTCCCCCACAGACAGAGTGCACCTCCGGGAAGAGAGAGAGAGACTGGGTTAATGGTCAAAATGAATTAATACAGGCCTGTATAGTAATGTATCCAACTGTGCATGGTTATACATCAGCAAATCGTGAGGCAGACTGGTCTTCCTCACAGCAAGATTTAATAGATTTCATAGTCATAAATGTGTTGTATCTGAAAGTGAGTGCCATGGAATCAGTGAGTTTATTATATTTGATAGGCCAAATAATGTCCTGGTGCATTCCACATCATACCAAAACTAAACCTCAGTTTCATACTCTGTGTGTGTGTGTCACCCTGTTTGTCAGTAATGTACTAGACAATATTTACTCACTTTTACTGACACTTTTTGCAGTGTGCTGTGTTAGTATTTTTATTTATTGTCAATGTGTATCTAGGCTACATGTTACTGCCTGTACTGTTATACTTAATGAGTGTGCAATTAGGCAATTTGTGGCAATGCGATGCATTAAAGGTGTTGTAGGTAGGATTTAAGAGTTGCAGCAGGAGCTAGTTACAAAACACTACGTAAAGTCGGGGACACAGCGCTGGCTAACTGTGTCAAGATCCGCCTACTTGACAGGAGAGGTATTTTGACTGACTGAATTGTATGATCGGTATTGTCTTTGCTGTTGCTTCGTATCTCAAATACCTCTAGAATTGCGTTGCCTACCCTGCGCCTATAAACTTTAAAAAAAACGATTGAGAAGATGGGGAAAGCGGGGAGGTGTTGAAACTTAAGCCTACCTAACGCCCCCATATGGGACCAATCCAGGCCTTGGATGTTACTGTCCGGCGTCGATTGGACTTCAGAGGTCACTGGATCCGGTGTTGGCCCGTCGTTCAATGTTTGCCGGAGCCTTCCCCATTCCGGTGAACAAGTGCCAACAGACAGAGTTGACAGAGTTGCTTATCTGACGTAGTGATAATGAACGGAAGAGGCTGAGACTACAAAGCAGGTGCCAAATACCTCAATAAGCCATTTGCAAGGAGCGCCCCAAACTAAAGACTGCTGTCCCTGCATCCATTGTAATGGGCATCACATGTCTCAGACAATAAAAATGCAATCGTATGATAATTGAATAACTCCTAATCACTGTGTGATTGACCAATCAAGGTCAATCACAATTGACCTTGATTGGTTAAGTCAATGACCAATTTGTTTTCTTATAATGATATAGGAGAAAAGTTAACACATCTCACAAGACATGCTACACTATGGCACACAGACTCATTAGTGAGTCAAGTGCGAGTGAACTCTTTCATGTTATAAATATGCATTTCTATCCATAAGCATTATATGTTCAAGTAAATGTAAACTTTACGTGTGACGTACTGATTTTTAATTAATACAATAAAATACACTATTTGAATTTTTTTTGCATATATCTTAGGCCTAATGGACACCAGGCCTAGAATGATGTGGCCAGTTACTTTTGTCAGGTTGTGAGCTAATTGTAATGTTTCGTGATCCCGGTCCTGTGCTAGTCTCGTCTCTTCATGTGTTTACCTTGTACATCAAGCCTGTTGGCCCGTCACTCCCTGCCCCATGTTTCCCAGTCTCGTTAATTCCACCTGTATCTGTTTAATCATGTCTAATGTGCTGCACCTGTTCCTCGTTGTTGTAAGCCAATGGTCTGCCTCCCTGTCTTGTCTACTAGTGTATTTAGCCCCAGTGTTTTCCCCAGTCATATGTTGGTTATCGTTGACGTTAAATGTCGATGTTTTTCCCCGTGTTCCGGTCGTTTTTGCCTTAAGTTTAAACCATGAATAAATGTCTTTGATTTTCGTTACGTGTCTCGCGTTTGAGTCCTCACCTCGTGCAATCGTGACAATAATAATCATTATCATTCTAACAATGTTTTACATTAATTCATTACATGAACTTAATGAGGTGCTGTTATTGACTTTTCGGATAGATTATAACGTGACAGATGTCCTTGACCTTTTTGATGAATGGAGGTTCATCTGACATTGATTCTCTGGAATTGGGAGAGGAGCATTCAGATACAGTAGTCAATACAGTGCAGGATATTGAACGCCATTCAATATTCAGTCATACGTATATTTTTCAGTCATACATATATTTTTCTTAATCAGAAAACAAAATCTCCCTCATGTTTTTGCCCTTCTCCTGTATGTTAAAAACATTTTCAGTATTTGCCCCTACCACAGTTTGTGATGAACTAGTCCTGTGTCACAATGTTGACACATTGACCTTTACATTGACCTCCATCTATGCATCAAATCACATAGGAAATGAATCCACTTGGACCCATGTTGTGCATTCCAGGCGTACTATAAAAACTGTTTTTACTCAAAAAGTAACATTTGTATATAAAAAAAACAATTTAAACATTACATAAGGATGTCCATCCTGAACAATGACATTAATTATTTATAAAGGAAAACAATAACCGGTCCGCGTCCATTTGGACCCATGCTGTGCATTCTAGGATTATCACCATAGTATACTGGTATTTGACAATTATGACACCGTTACATAAAGACACGTAGGCTCATATACAATGCAAGCTATTACTCAGAGCAGAATAACACATCAAATTAAAATGCAGTACCTGCAGAATGTTTGGGTTTCAAAATCTCTTTTCTGCAGCTAAACTGAGTATTACAACAAGGCGGTGGCTGTCTATCTACAACAGCTATTGCCACAGTCTCACTTCTGTCTCCTCTGCATCCTGTTGACCTACAGCTTGAGCTCACTGTACTACGTCATTAATGTAGGACAATACAGTGCAGGCAGAAAATCAACAGAGTCCCGCTCCTTCCAAACCCCGCTTGCATACCGTTTATATTATCTCTATTGCTTGTTGTCAGCCTGGCTGCCTTCTACAAAAGTTCAGGGTCCCCCAGCACAGTAACCTACTGTGGAGTCCCAACTCCCCACGTAGCCTACATATGTGAACTTGCAGAGGACGGGCTTCCTCTAACCCCAGACAGCAAGTCAACACAGAATGCAACGGACTCACCGATCACGTGATCTGTTCACCACTAGGCCGATGAACCGAGGGTGCAGTGCCACACAGGCCTTGACCTTGTTGCATAAGATAGTACCTGAAGTCCTTCGTCCATTTCTGGTTATCATCATTTATGTCAGTAAAAGAGACACAAAAGTCCTAAAAAGAAAAATGAAAAGCATAAACATCCACTTTGACCATATCACTAGAAAGAAAACATAACTAAACAGTTGCTTCATTCATTATACTTTTGAAGTTTTCCAACGGGTCAAATTGACCCACATCATTATTGGGGTTTAAAAAGCACTGCAGAAATAAGAACATTTACATTCCACATTCTTAACATATATTGTCTTTACCTTAATTCCCAACAATATAGATAAAATATATGACTTACAATTAGTCTCTGCTAGATGACATTAGTTACATTCTATTTTATTTTTTGTGGTGATACTATTATAAAAATCTACTATTATGTGGCATAAATCATGGTTATTTTTTGTGGTGATACTATTATAAAAATCTACTATTATGTGGCATAAATCATGCTTATTTTTTGTGGTGATACTATTATAAAAATCTACTATTATGTGGCATAAATCATGCTTATATAGGAAATGGTTATATTAAACAATTAGTGGGGCTGTCATATGACTGGCTGTGGGGCTCATACAGCTATGGGGCTCATATGACTGACTGTGGGGTTCATACAGTTAAAGCCCACGGCCCCCTCCCCGTAAAAACATGGCCTATAAAATAAACTTTAAACAAAATGGATGTTACTTAAAAAAAAGCAGTGAATCATTCTGATTCTTCTAAGTTTTAACATCTCATCCAGTAAACACTCAAAATGTTTATAGGTTGAGCACAATTTGTTTGCCTACATAGCCTAAGCATTTAAATGTGATATTTTCAATATTTCCCATCAGTTGGTTTTTGTAGATACTTTAAACCATTCTGCTATTTGATTATAAATGTATTTGCCTTCGTGAGCGAAGCAGGCAGCGCTCAGAGTAGGCTACGTGTTTGGTCTATATAATATGGTTCAACATGAATCATACGGGCCATGATGCCATAATAACTGCAACAGTAGAGGGAGCAAGAGAGCCACGTGTTCCATGTGTAGCCTGCCCTATACTGTGGTGTTCAAGTAGTCTAACGCTTCACACGCTTTTCTACAGCTATTCCGCAAAATAATTTCCTTAATTTTCACAAAAAAATATGAATTATAGCTCATTTGATCTAGCCTAATTTGTCTAAATATAATATAGGCTACTGCTTGACAATAGAGAATCCTATATCTACTGCTATGCCATTTTGTATGCCTGTAGACTACTATGATGCATTTGTATGACGCTTGTAATAACCACAAGGAATTAGAGAACTCTACATATACAGTATACAGGCTGCTGCATCTTACATGTTGCCACGTTGCACTGAACACACACACACACACACACGCACACGCACGCACACGCACGCACACACACACACACACACACACACACACACACACACACAAAGGGCAGTAACTAGAGGATCCTGGGGCCCCTGGAAAATAAATGGATGTGGGCCCCAGACGTCAGGGATGCCCTCCACCCATATTATATATATGCTACTGTACAATGTATGACAACATCCTCGTGTACCTGATATGTATCAGATGTTTAGCACAGAGTTGCTTATGTGACATA
>JAODUK010017569.1:0-11769 GCA_027564635.1 Typhlichthys eigenmanni | reverse complement strand
GTGCTAATGAATGGAAGAGGCTAAGACTAGATATGTATCAGACGTTCAGCACAGAGTTGCTTATGTGACATAGTGCTAATGAATGGAAGAGGCTAAGACTAGATATGTATCAGACGTTCAGCACAGAGTTGCTTATGTGACATAGTGCTTATGAATGGAAGAGGCCATAGACCCTGTTCACACATTTGTAGCACAGAGAATAGTCATAACAGGGTTGTAATCATGATTATGCACTACACAGTAGAACCTCAACGTAATGACGCTCCTGTCTTATCCTCGTTGACGTACTAGCAGCTTAGTACATACTATTAGCTCTCACTACCTGCTGGCCGTGTACTACGTGGGACACGAACACATTGACGTTATTGTAATTGGCACTCAATAGGCATGAACAACAATAGATCAATTGCATTAAATTAAATATTGCACTGGGTATTATACTCTACAATGGATTGACAATCATAATGTAACATTACCTTCATGCACATACTTTTCATATTATAGCTTATATTCTTGGCTTTATTCACCATTTCGCAAACCCTTTGTCACTGAAAACTGGTTAACTATAATAGCATTCACTGAGGTGGATGTTAAGGATTTATGGCACTAGCAAGACGGGCTATAAACCAAAACTTCCACTAGCCTGGCTAAAATATTACTAGCCCTGTTTGGAACTCTATAACTCTACAAAGTAACACTTAGTAGTAAGATCTACAAACGTTTTCCATATTGCTTGTATTTTCCCAGAATTCATGTTATGTCTCTGCAGAATAGCCTTACATAACTCTTAGAATGACCGAACTTTTTTTTTAACTGAAAGCTACCCATGAATAATCAAAGTGTAGGCTAAATTGGCAGTGTAATGGTAGGCTATTATGCACCCACACAAAAATATAGCCGGTAGGACTACTATTAATTATGTAGTGTAGACTATTAATTAAACATTAATTAAACTAGAATGCACCAAACATTATTGGAACTAACTTCATACAGGGAGGGATTCACCATTGTCTACAGTAGTCTACTGTTAGATAGAATGACACGGTTTCATAGTCACTGGGACCAACCAGTAAGCCTATTGTAAAGCAGAGCACTGCAATCTAATGGAGGGAGACATACACCAGCTATACCTGTAGCCTACTAGAGGAAACTGCAGAAGATTAGGCTACATTTCAGATCTTAGCTTCCCTTTGTTTGTGGGTTATTATTTCGCCTGTTTGCTTTTCTTGACGAGAGTATAGCGGCTGTTACGCGCCTGTGTGTGTTGTAAGTTCTGCTGTGTCAGGTTTGTTTTGCCATGCGGTGGCTCGTACATTCACCTCCACCAAGTGTGTCCTTGTTCCTGTACTCGTCAACCGCACCGTGACAGGCGTGTGAAGAAAACAAACTTTCTGATCGAATTAAACCTCGTGGGGAGGGGAGCAGATATTTATAAAACTTTTCAATACATTGCATGTGTTTTCATTAAAATCTCAGTCGTGCAACTAATGTATGTATAGTATAATTAATCAAAGAACATGTAGCCTATATAGACTATAGTATAACTGCTAGATTTTGCGGGGCCCCTATAATCGTCACCACCTTTCACCCCACCAGAAAAGGCTCTGCCACACACACACACACATTAGAGTTCAACCTGTATATATCAGTTATGTAGAAACATATATTTTGCACTCAACGCAAATCTCCTGCGTATGCTCTGTTAATCATAAACAAAGTAACCTGCCCAGTGCCAAATGCCAATGATTCCAGCCCAACCATCCCTGCAAGCTATTGCGTTATAATTAGTCATGTATTTTAGTGGTTTGGTCACAATTAGCCTAAATCTATCCTAAAGTCACTGAACTAGACTAGCTACATTATTATGGTAAAATCTTGGAGAGAGAGAGAGAGAGAGAGAGAGAGAGAGAGAGAGAGAGAGAGAGAGAGAGAGAGAGAGAGAGAAAGGAAAAGAGAGAGAGGGAGAAAGAGAGAGATAGAGATAATTCAATGAGTAGAATGTTTGTTAAGTTTGACTTTTTAACTGAAAGATGGTATGCTCTTTCATTCTGAATTTAATAAAACAGGAATATATGCTAACAAACAATTGTGGACATATTTTGTGCGCAGGTCAGCACCGACAGACAGTCAGAGGTGTTTGTGGCCTATAGTTGTCTGAAGGTTACTATCTAGCTGCTGAGATAAAACACAATCATCTGTGGGCAGCAAAAAAGCACAAAGGTTTTTTTTTTGCCAAGGTAAACATTGCTCAACATGACCCCACAGCCCAACTGCCTGCTTTCGTAACCCGGCATCTACCTTCATTGTACACAAAGCAAACGTAACACTATCCTGAATGCAGCCAGAATGTGACGGAGGGAGGTTTCACATGCAGCAGAACCAGTTCACTGCACCTGTCACTTCAGGTGCTGAGCTTCGATATAGTGTTCCTCCCTTCCATCGCACTGGAGCAAGACCTTCTTAGTGAGATGATGCTGCAATCATAACTCCACGTTTATGGATCTTATTCTCAGGCATGGGTCCCAGCATGTTGTGAAATATTGCTGAGTCTAGAGTATCATCAACCTAGGACACAGTTTGAACCTGACAGGACGTAAACCAGCGACCTACGAAGAATAAACAAACAGATTTTGAGGATATTGTCAAGTGGAAAACTGTGTATAGTAGATAGCGTGTCCCATCCAGAAGGGAATCATGGCAGACTTCCCATCCAAAGTGACCACGGAGACCAGCTCACCCCAGGCGCAGCCCTCTCAGCAGGGGGGCAACAGCCTGCAAGGACTGGCTGCTAACGTTACCAGCATGATGGACATGACCTTTATTAGGAGCATACCAGCTATCCTCATGATGTGTGAAATAGTGAGTGGCTGAATTCAATTGCTGTTGTTTATAAATCATTAGTCAGTATTGCCTCTCTTATCCCTTCCCTTAAGCATATGTGCATGTATGATATGTTCTTTAATTCTACAATACAGAGGCCTCGTTTATGTTTAAGTTTCCCATGCCAGAAAATGTAAAAACATGTTATTGCCATCAGACAATACAGTATAGGAGTCTTTTAGTACAATTTATGCAATACAAATATTAGTTACTTAATTTATAGTTGAAACGAAAAACATGTTTAACGCCACAAAAAGTGTAATAGTATTATATTAGTTACTTAAAATGTATAGTGTAATAGCATAACCTAACTTAATGGGTTAACTTTAACATAACCAACTTAGGTTGAACAGCGATTACATGTGTTTTACAATGTAGGCTTCAGTGCTGAGACACAGCAAAGTGACGTAAAGACCTTACAGTGGGGTTTGTCATCAGTACTGTTGACACGAGAGGATGTGATTGGCCAATGACAGGTAGGTCTTTGTCCCCGAGCAGAGGCCCTGCTTTTATTGTGGCATGCATGCTCACACCCATCAGGAATGCCATTAAATGCACAAACAGAGCAGTGTTGTGTTAGTGTAGAAAGGTGTATGCTTATTCTAAATTTGATTGGAAAAGGTGTGTGGGTGTTTTTTCCCACCTCTTTTTTACTAGTTTGAGACAACTTGTTAGGAATCAGTTTGTCACAGTGCCACAATGTCCTGATGGTGGACCTCAGGATGTTAAATCACAGGATTAGGAATGTTAGGCAAGTTCATCATAAAAAAATAAAAAAGTTGAGAGAAATAACAGTTCACATATTGTTCTATATGTATGTAAGGATTGTAAATGTTAATAGGGCTTCTACAGCCTGTTAAACTGGTTCATCGTGGCATGTGGGTGGTTCAGAGTTTTGTCTTTGTCAAAACGGGCGCCTTGAAAAGGTGAAACTTTGTGCCAGATATGCAGGGGTGTGGTGTAACATGAAGCACAGCATCTTCCTTGTGAGAGGTCCATCCATTCAGGTATAACAAGCAGACGTATCAAGTGTCACTTGTATGCACACGTCTCATGGAGGTTATGTTTTCGTCTGGCGGCGCATGTATTTTAACAAGGATCTCAGAATATATAATAAGAAAATCGATTTCAAAATGAATGCCGTACGTTCTGTCTAAATTCATGGTTAGATGCACATACAGCAGAGGTACCGGCCTTCCACAGCCCTGCATGTGCATTCAGGGCTTGGCCGTAATGTTTAGCGCTGCTAAAACCATCGGGCTCCAACATCACCGTATTAGCGTGCCATCATTTCTGCTCTTTCCCTCTCCAGGGCTTCGGTCTGCTCCACTGGGCCCTTATCGCAGGAGCCACCTATTGGTCGGTCCCAGCCTATGGATGGGTGTTGTTTGTGGCGGTCACCCTCTGGATCATAACCACCACCCTCTTCTTCCTCATCCTCTGTGGGATCCAGACAACAATCCCCTTCATCCCCTGGCCTCTGACGGTAGGGCTTGAGCCGCACTAAAAATGAAATAGACTTCATATTGTACCTAGTGGAGGAGGGAGGAGCAGCTGTTAATAGGAAGAGAAGTAAATAAGCCCTTGGAAGGTACTGTGTGGCTCTGGGGAGTAGCGCTGGCTCCTTGTGCTGTTTTGAATGGGTTCTGTCCTGTCGCCTAGGTGATGGTGTACTATGGCGTTGGCACAGTACTCTACCTGACAGCCTTCCTGGCCAACGCAGCATCTGTTCAACCCTTCATCGACAATGTATACTTTGGAAATATGGCATCTGCTGCAGTAAGACACCGGACACCACACACACACACACACACACACACACTTGGGCACAACGTCACAGACACACGCTAAGCCCTGCAAGAACATGTGTGTAACACTGTCCGTATGGATTCAACCACACACAATGCTTGTGCGTTAGTCAAGATCTACTGTTATCTACTGTTATACACCGGCTCAAGCAGCATAGCCAAGACAAACAAAACAGTAGTCAGCAGCTTGGTGCTAGCCTGCCAGACTGTATTATAGTTTCCTTTCAGACAAACTTGGCTCGGGAAATGTCCTACTTTCCATCCCTTCATTCACTGACTTGTTTCCCCGCGGCTAAGTTATCTTTATGCATGGGCCTTGCTAAGGTGGGCCCACTGTATCTAGTGCTCTACGTGATAAACTAGGCTAGGTGTGTTTCTGATTGGCTGTTTGCTAACAAGCGTGTGGCACGAACGAACACCTTAATGTGTTGCTTTGGCAATACAGGCAATTACTGTAACACGCCAATAGTGTGTGTGTGTGTGTGTGTGTGTGTGTGTGATTGTGTGCACGTACATGAGTGAGGCTCATATACAAAAACTGAGAAATAGATAAGAGGGAGCACGTGTCATTAAATACATATACACTTCATATTCTGCTCTGGTCAGATTCCATGTTACTTTCCAACTAACATGTGACTAGATCTACATAACACAGGAATGGAATCCAGAGGTAATGGTTAGTGAGGGTGCCCAGTTAATGCATTGATTGACCGTTACATGAACGTGGATTGTGAACAGTTCCCCTGCCTGCTCTGGGTGACCCTGTATTAAGGGTATTAAAGAGATAAACATATAATACACTGGCAGCCACTCTTCTACTGCTTAGGAGGATAGTATATGCTTATGGTCTTTAAGTTGGAATTTGGTACATGTACTTACTTACAGCTAATCCATATCCAGGAATGTTCTCGAGGGGCTCTTTATCAATGAGTGAAAATTTACATTTTAAGATACTTTTCAACCTTTAAAGTAGGTTACTTTATGTGCTCTACCACATTCCCTTTAGTTGTATTTACAATAAGTATCCTGTATACATTAGCCAATAGCATTAGTACCCATTATATAGTTAATAGTCTAGTCCAGCATTTGAAGGGTGTTGTTGTTTTGCTGGTGATTGTTTGGACTTAACTTTGCACTCTTTTTCCCTCCAACTAACCTTCTTTTCCATTTGTCTGTCTGTATGGTGTGTACGTGTGCGTGCGTTGTGTGCATGTGTAGTTCTTTGGCGCGCTGGTGACAATAGCCTACGGTGCCAGTGCCTATTACTCCTATCTGCACTGGAGGGGCGATGGAGGGAATGCTGCTAGCAACACCGTGCCTACGTAGGAATACAAGCAGCTATTCATCTCCCATGCAAGAATGCTTCACAAAGGCCCCAACCTAACCCAACCTAACCCAACCCAACCTACCACCGAACACTGAAACGGATTTGTGAGCACCACTACTTAGCCAGTTCAATTTAGAATTATGCTTATAAAAAGTATTGCTGTTTTTCCATTGATTGATATATATTTATATTGGTTCATTGTCTTTGTCCAATACAACATTTTACTTATCTAGTCAAATGAAATTGTGATTATCTTGAAAAGCTGGTTAGAATACACATTACAAAACCAAATTTAAAGCTTCACATACTGTATGACTGATACAAAAATAATAATAGTCTGTTCCTATTGTAACACACATAATATATATATATATATACAAACATATAGGCAACATTTCACTTAATGTGAAAATGTCTATTTGCAAAGCACAGCCAAATATAGGGTATTGACTGAATACCTTTTTTCCTTTTCATTAGGCCAAGCCTGCAAAATGACACAAATTGCTGTAATTGAACGGTTGTATTCCATGTATTGTCTCCTTGTAAAAGCATATGGAGTTAAGAGATTAGTTTTTTCTTCAGGACAATGATTAGGTCTACACAGTAGTTTACATACTTTCTTAATGCTGAATATTTGGATTGCCAAGAATATTTTGTAAACCTTACACAACATAGCATCAGCTGTGCTGAACGATATTATGCTGTACTCTCATTTCCAAATGTATGTGAAAGATTTCATTTTTGTTGCTTATTAAATAATATTACTTTGTACTTTGTGAATATGTGGCTTCTGGGGCAAATCATGTTACTGTTTTCGGTGATGTGTTTATCTGGAAAACATGTTTATTTACAATTAAATTTGACATAAACGTCCATATGTACATTAGCCTACTAACAAACAAAAATACTTGTTTTACCATTTAAAAACAAAACACTTATTTTGACAAAATTATACATTTTACATAAACACTTTATATTAAAGTAAAATCAAATTCACAGACACAAACGCTAATCCAAACAAACTGAAATAATCCTCTATGTTTAAGGTGTAATTTAAGAGGAAACAGTCATGCTTGGCCTAGTCAGTCAAGACCAAAACAACCAAAGCAAAGGCTTCTGAATTTACCTACAAACGATGTCATCACGCTTACAGCAAAAATAATATAATAACTGATAGTATGCCACCTGCCTCCAAACTCGAATAGCCTATATTTTTATTCATTTATTTTATTATTTTTTATTTAATAAACTGATGAACAGATAAGCTCAACTATGGTGACTTGCTTAAATTAATTCTTCCAACATCCCCACAAACCATTGCAACATAAAACACACCACCAGCTGTTTGTGTACAAGGAGAAGCCACCAATTTAAAGTAGCGAGACGTGTTAAATCAGGAGGAACTTACAAGGCAGGCATGCATTGTTGTGTTGGTAGAGCATAAGATGGGTCGGCTTACGCCAACAATGGTTGTTTGACACATACAGGCCGTGAGCAGGCATTCAATATACTGTATTACGACAGTGAGTCTGTGGAAGTCAGAGAGGTAACCACTAGTGTCTGGCTCAGATCCAAGCCCTTTCCCTCCTTGGCCTAGAAAACAAACACATATTAGCACTTTTATGATGACCTTCAGCCATGACCCAAGTCACCCAATGGAAGTAACTCATATTTCTTTATGGGGGGAGTGTAGTAAAAAAAAAAAAAAGCTGACAACTCACTATTCGATAATTCAGAATCATGTCTTTGAAGGCCACAAAATCTGTGAAGGTCAGCAGTATATCAAATATGTCACCTGCTACCTCCTCTTTATGTGCCCTATAGAGAATGGAGCACAGATTGGTCAGTTTCAGAGTATAAATATTATTGGGTACACTACTCTGCCACCTAGTGGTCTTGCTTTAATAATGCAATTATAAAATATTTAAGATAATATTTATTTTCATAAGTGCAATCAAGGTGTGTAGACCTATTAATATAAACGTATTTTCTATAAATTTCTTTACATTCATTATTTTTACAATAATAATATACTACATATATAACTAAAACCAATAGGCTTAATATTATTAATAATAATAATAATAATAATAATAATAATAATAATAATAATAATAATAATAATACATTAAAAATGGGAACATTAAAATAGTCTACGTCACAGATCTAGAGGGAGCTAAACATCTTACATCAGCATTTTAGTGAACTCAGCCATGTTGAAGCTAGGTATCCTTTGCATTAGCTGCTGTTCCAGGAATCTCTCCAGCAAATCCACCTGCAAGTGCCACACACAGTCAGACCACTATTTCATGTCATTAGTAACTAGACTACCATATACTACCTTAAACCAGATAAGATATATCAATGTTAAATATTCTTCACAAAACGTTATTGGCTAGAGTGATGTTTTGTTTCAAGTCTAAGCAGGCCTATTCCTTTAGTGGACTATACCGTATGTTGTCAGATAGATAGAAGAGAAAATTCTATGTTAATGGTCATCAACAGAATTACATTACCATAAAACCAAAACTGTAAAACCATTACAACCAAAAGAAAACTGCCAGACACAAATAAAGGCAGTGGTAAACAACTAAATAAGTGAGCTACTGGTGGTGACTACAGGCTGCTGGGTTAGTTATAGCTTACATATTCATTGAAGATGGTGGTGTGAATGAGCTTGTTCTCCTCAGAGTTGTCAAATTCCAGGTAATGTTTATCCATAAAGCTTGCTTGCAACTGATGAAAATCCTCCTCTTTTGAATAAGATGGGAGAGTTAAGCCAAACGGACGGTTATTCATTGAAAAATTATATTACTGTAGCTTTATCTGGTGATGCTGAGAATAGTGTAACCTGAATACTGCATTTAACTTTTATTTTACTACCATGACCACACAATATTAAGCCCGCAATATTAAAGTTAAGGGAAAGCACATTTCTTCAGACTTATATTGAAAGCATTAACGTTTCCTTTTAATCCTACCCATGATGATGTCTTCTATACCACCTATAACGGCATCAAAGGCAGCATATGCAGGAGATGAACTGAAAAGCAATAACCCACAAACACACTGGTTATTAGGCATAACAATGACGAACAGGGTTCCAATTAGTCAGAAATACAATATAAAAATGAATGTCTACTCTACTATGTTTGTTTACTCTGTACTCGCTGTACATTATAGTCATTATTCAGGGTTTACTCTGGTTACAAAGCAGGGTAACCCCATCACATACTGTAGCCCTGTGTAGAAAGAGCCTATATATATTATTATGTTAATTAATATACACAATCAGAACGGTTCATTAACAATGTGCACAATCAGCAAGCCAATCATAATCAACTAAACATAATCACAAAACATTCTGCACAGTACTGTACTACTGTACCTATAACATACTTAACGGTCTCATCGTCCTCCTCGTCCACTTCACCATTCAACCCTTCATCAAAGAGACCTGCACGGTACCGGTAGAGAAAAACAGTGGGGTCAACGGGATGGTACCGTACGGTACGTATAGCCTTAGTAGGCCTATGGCAATACCGTATCTGACCAAAATGTTTAACATTACTGTACCAAAGTTGTATATATTGTCTGTAGTGTACGGTACATTGCCGTATCGTACCGTACGTATGTTAAATAAAACACGATTCCTCAGCTTGCCAACCACAGTTGTGGACTGATGGTTGACAGTAGCTACCGTGCAAGCTAATATTAAGGTACTGTAGCTCCGTTTTCTAATTCACCATTCCAATTCACACTTCAAATCAACGTTTAATAGACTGTTATTTAAAATAACATAATACACTTACTTCCATCGGTGATATTCATTGTGATTTGGCGTATTGATATATTGACGAGGATTGACAGTTGCGAGTGGGTGTTACCAAGGAAACGGGAAAGCATGTACTTGCTTTATTCAGTCCGGGTATATCCAACATAATGTTGATGGTTCCTTAAAATAATCGCATAAAATGATGTCTACTTTCGTTTTGATATGTTATTCAGTGACATTCAGATCACATTTAGACAGCTACATTATTATAAATATATATTATAACAATAAGACACAAACAATAAATCTGCTCACATAAAAAACTTAAAATGTATGTAGTTCTCATGTAAAGATATTTTTTGCAGAATGTATTTGGCTGCTGGTGTAGGATATTTGTTCAGGTAGATAGGTGCTTGAATTAATTGAATTTATACTTTTCTGCCTTTCCTGCTGCCACATCTGCTTTTAAATTACATTTCAAACCAAGTCCATGTTTTTTTTTAAAGTTGTAGCCTAATTATTAATACCTAAAACTAATGACTCATAAGACAAAATGCACATAAACATACATTTATTACAAATATCACAATCCAGGAAACAACATATCTTAGGTCACATCTTTGGGAATCCTGGGGATTCTTATATAGATGTTTAAATATAACTTACAACACAGCCTTTCACTTATTCTCCAGTGGAAGACATAACTTAAAAATCAATTCACTTTGATGTAAGGTGCTCTGACATACAACAACCATATAAATCTTCTTTTCACGGTAGAAGTAGCAAATCCTCAGAATTCATTCTGACACCACCTGAATCAATAACCGTTCGTGCAACTTGGTGGGCTATAGTCGGTCATTCCAGATTTAACAAAACCATTTTAAGTATTCAGCAATCAGCCAGTCATCCTAAACATCCATTTGATTGAGTTTTAGTAGGCCAATATAATGGTTTCAATTTCAACCACCTGTTGAATCAACCTCTTATTCGGTCACTCCAGTCACATTCAAGTAAACAATGGAGAACGGTGCAGAGAGAGACATGAGGACAGCAGAGAGATTTTCAGCTACAGTACAACTGTTGTAGAAAACAGACGTGGTTCACCCTGATCACGTACCCCTTCCAATTGTAGGCACACCTGTTTTTGCACTAATCTCGTAATTATGAGCGAAGTTTGTAGAATATAATTCTATGTATTCTAAACAGAAAGAGCAGACAGTTGCATATAATGAAGTTTAGCTTCTTGGTTTGATGTCTATTCAATAAAAATAATAATATTAATACAGTAGAGCAATGAGATTAAACAGAACATCATCAGTGTACTGATGTTGGGAGATACACCCTTCAACTATTTAACCATCTTCCTTTAAGGACACATCAAATGCTTATTGATACATTGGAACAACACACAAGTACAAAAGTCAAACAGCGTTACCGTTTATCATCATGTGCATTATCACGTTGCAAATGACCATCTTATTTGATGATCAACTGACTTGAGCACGATTTCCAGATCCAATAAATGATGGCACAAAATCAGTGAGCTTGTCTGTAAGGGGGCTATAATCAGGCTAATGCCTAAACACAAACACTTTTTTAAATGGTATCAGTAAAAACTATAACTGTTTGAATGTGTCCCATGGTGACAGCATATTAAAATACATTTCAGATGGGAACACAATTTAATAACAGCTCAATAAAGAGCCAAATAGGCACATTTTGACAGAGATAAGAAAACTGCTCAAATGTACAAATAATTATGTACATTTAGACTGAAAGGGATATTAAGAGATGTAGACCAGATCATCACTAAAAGAGAGGCACCAACATATTGGTTGTGTTTTCTTGGATTTAGGTAAGAATTCAACATTTGCATTTTCACTTTAGAACAGTTATTTATAATAACAAAATTAAAATCTAAGTGTTGTTCCCAATTTTCACCAATAACAGGGGTGTTCCACTTCAACTGGCAGTTATGG
>JAODUK010017558.1:2272-26649 GCA_027564635.1 Typhlichthys eigenmanni | reverse complement strand
TATATATATACTGTATATATATACAGTATATATATATATATACACATACACACATGCACATATATATGCATCTCAAATTAGAAAATTATGGAAAAGTTAAATCATTGTAAATTATAGATTAATTACACACAAAGCGAGATAGTTCAAGCAAGTCTTGATAACATCTTACAGCTCATGAAAACCATTAATTCATAAGACCAGTGAGAGAAAAAAGTTATTTTTAATTTAGATGTCGGCCTTCTGAAAAGTATGTTTGTGTACAAGCACTCAGTACTCTTCAACTAATCTGCATTGTTTGGTCCTGTGTCTCTCATCTTCCTCTTGACAATACCCCATACATTTTCTATGGGCTTCAGGTCAGATTAGTTTGCTGGCCAATCAAGTACAGTAATTCCATGGTCATTGAACCAGGTATTGGTACCTTTGGCAGTGTGGGCAGTTGCAAAGTCCTGTTGGAAAATGAAATCAGCATCTCCATAAAGCTTGTCAGCAGAAGGAAGCATGAAGTGCTCAAAGCTTTCTTGGAAGATGGCTGAGTTGACTCTGGACTTGATGAAACACAATGGACCAACACCAGAAGATGACATGGCTCCTCAAATCATCACTGACTGTGGAAACTTCACACTGGACTTCAAGCTACATGGATTCTGTGCTTTACTCTTCCTCCAGACTCTGTGACCTTGATTGCCAAATTAAATGCAAAATGTACTTTCATCTGAAAGAGGAGTTTGGACCATTGAGAGACAGACAAGTTATTTTTCTCCTTAGCCCAGGTGAGACGCTTCTGACGTTGCCTGTGGTTCAGGAGTGGCTTGACACGAGAAATGTGACAGTTGTATCCCATTTCCTTGATACGTCTGTGCTGACTTGACTCCTGCCTCCACTCCTTGTAAAGCTCCCTGACATTTTTGAATGGCCATCGCTTGACAGTCCTTTCAAGGCTCCGGTTATCCCTGTTTCTTGTGCACCTTTACCTACCACACCTTTTCCTTCAACTTGACTTTCTATGCATATTCTTGGATACAGCACTGTGTGAACAGCCAGCTTCTTTAGCATTGGTCCCTTGAGGCTTTCCCTCCTTGTAGAGGGTGTCTTCTGTACAACTGTCAAGTCAGCAGTCTTGTGAAGCCTACTGAACTGGACTAATAGACTATTTACAGTCTACAATATTGCACTATTTCACAATATTCAAATTTTCATGAGATGTAAATCATGAGATGTAAAATGTAATCAGATTAAAACAAATACAGGCTTGAACTATTTCACTTTGCGTGTAATTAAGCCATGGTATGAGTTTCACTTTGTCAATTGTATTATTGAAATTACTTAACTTTCAATATTCTAATTGAATGCATGATGCATGCACCTGTGTGTATACGCACGCACGCACGCACACACACACACACACACACGCACACACACACACTATCTTGATTTGAGTTGAACCCATGACATGACAAAAAATATAATCCTACATCTAACACCCGATTGGCTGGAACATAGTTGTTATTTAATTATTTTCCATTTCAAAACCATTGTGCTGAATGATTCTAAAGATATGCAAATTTAATAACACTATAACAACTATGCAAATATTGACGTTAATCCAGGTTTGCGGGATTAAACACCAAAGAGAAACTAAGACACAAACAGTTTTATTAGCACATTATCAGTTATATCTAGCTCCTAAAACACCAGGCAGTGCTTCAGTATGCGATAGCTTTTCCCCGTAATACCGTCCCGATTTCCCCTCCCGATCTCTTGAGCGCTATCTTGACTTCGCAGTGATTTTGTCTGGACAAGCTTCAAGGCTATGCTCAGAAGAACAACCAGTGGTTCGGCCTATATAGTCAGTATCGTACCGGCAACTAAGGCCGTATTTTAGTAGCTAGATATACGGTTATTGACAGATGGTTCATCCTATCACCGGCCAAACATTGTGTGCCTAAGAAAAAACATCAGGCGCGTTAAGCGCAAATTTAGGACTGGCCTCCACCAGTCGTATCGTTATCGCAATTAATATCGTATACCAATACTACACATATTATGGAATACAAAGTACACGTTTTTTTTTATTACAAGTTCTTCATTGTCTATAGGGTAGCGTGGCCGAGCGGTCTAAGGCGCTGGATTAAGGCTCCAGTCTCTTCGGGGGCGTGGGTTCGAATCCCACCGCTGCCAGGAATGTTTTGCTTTTGAATTAAAAACAATGTGTATTACAATATATTTAATGAAATGCTTGTTCATAATACGAAATCAAATTCATAAGAGCTTGGAACTCGTATTAATCAACATGCTTTGCTCGATTAGGCGAAAGGAAGAGGTTCGCTATGCATTATGGGCATGGGCTCCTCCCCACGTGTCTGGTCTGTCAACATGGTATACCCGTAGTGCTGTACCGTGTTATAGACAACCCCAATTACACACGGCGTTGTTGAGCTCACATATGAGATACCGGTAGCTATAGGCGCAAGGAAGGCAAACTGTGCAGGTGAGACATGTGATGTTGGTGGAGAAATATTGCTGGGAAGAACATTTTTGCCCATGGTTCATTATTTTGTAGCAAGCTACTCTTGGCTAATGATTAGCTATTTGCCTTTACAGCAACAGCCGGCTACCGTACTAACCCGTCGGCATGTACGGTAGTTATTTACGGGGTTCATACTTTCAGTATAAGCTAATTTAAACGGGGAAAGTGTAGATATATGGTTTCCATCTTGAACTTGAAACTTGAACCTTGCTTTGCTGTACAGGCCTGTTACTAACACTACCGGTCCGGTACTTTCATACTGTAGCATTATGCGAGCTAACGTTACCTTACAGGACGCTCTGATGACTAGCGACGGCCAAAATATGTAAATATGCAATTTGTTTTATGTTTAATAAACGAGACTACTTGACGGGCAATGCAGCTGCCTAATGTATTGTACATTAACATAATGCTAACAAGCATTTAAGCATGTTTTACATGGTCTTGCATCAATGTATGCTACATTTCACCTGTCAGTGACAACAACTGATAGTCTACATTGTCCAAGCTGACTCGTTATTATTGCTTCGTTTGATATCAGTGCCTTATATATTTCTATGGTACCGGTAGTGAAGCTCTTGAGAGGTTGCCTCTCCATCTCCAGTGTTTAGGCGTTATATCGGTATGTCTCAAACGATATTTTTACAACACGAATATACCACCAAATAGCTATTTGCTGACCAGATAATGACATTACATTCCCTCTTGTCTGTGTTGTCATCATAGAACTATAATTGTAATATGAACTCATTCACTCCATCCTGAACTAATGAATTCCGTCCATTAATTTAAATCTTGTGATTTGATGTTAAATCTGCATTTCTTTTGTTTTTTTAGGTTTGATCTTCTGAAGCTGCCATCTGACGTCTTTCTCCTCCTTCTCCCCTCCACTCTGCTTACGTCAATATGGCCACTGGTGATGACGACGACCCGATTATAGAAGAAGTAAGTCCAGAGCCAATATGACATCCAACTAAAAATGCAAACAAACGTGCCAGACCTATACCTTGACATGCAAGTGGCGCAGTGGTAGAGCGAGGCGATAGGTGAAGAACTTCTGGTTCGAACCCCGCTATCTCCTCACCAAGGTGTTCTTGAGCAACCCTAACTGCTTCCGGAGGTCAGGTGTCTCCTTGCATGGCTGACATCACCAACTGTGTATGAATCTAAAGCGCTATATAAATACAGTCCAAATACCTAACTAATCTAATAATCTACCATCAAATGCATCAATCCTCATCAGATCTAAATACATATATTGTTAGAAATTATAGAGCAGGCATATTATTAGGCAGTTAACAAGTTATTAGGCAGATCTGATGTGCAGGTACAATGAAGTGGCCTGCATAAAACAATAATAATATGCTTTATACCTGAAGCAGATTTCCTTTCACCTGGACTGAGCTCCAAGTCACTAAACAGGTTTGGCTTGGGTTGAACAACGTTAACATGGCTAACAACAACGAACCAATTTGTGCATTACTGTGGATTACTGTGCTTCAGCTCTAGCATACAGGCACAAGATGATGGTATAACCATGTCTGTCTGTGCTGTAGCACACCAAACCTGTTCCATTTGCTAGGAAGCATTTCACATTTAATGCATTTCATTTCAGAATGAGACTGCATACGTTTAATATGAAATTTGCTGGGAATGAAAGCAACATTTGTATACTATATAGTGGTGATGACAAATACGCACAAAAGGGGCTGGGGCTTTTCACACTACATATTCTTAGTGGGCTAAGATCTAAATCGGAGCTAAATTAAGTAAAACCCCTTTTCTCTCACACACACACACACACACACACACACACACACACACACACACACACACTTAACCCAGGGCCAACCAAAACCTAGGTCTACACAATAGGGTTGGGCCGATAGACGATACCATCTTCCATTGCCGATGGCTGACAAACATCAAGATGTTGAGCGGGCATCGTGATGAATAAAAAATACAAGTGGCAAAGCAGCGTTGCAGAACTGTACAGAACACATTTCAATAACTCGCCACGGAGCAGCGTTCTGATTAGTGCAGGCTTCCTAAATGCCCTGGCAACACACCAAACCTGTCAGTCAGTCCACAGCATAAAGAGCACTGCATCCTCTCTTGCAGCACACCTTTTGTCGCAGACGTCAAAATGATTGTGTAATTATGTCTGAACATTCAAGATAACGCTGTACGTATATATGGTTTGACGTGAAAATATTGCCTTTTTTTGTGTGTGTGCTTTTTCGCCTTTAGCATCATTTAATTCAGCTTTTGAAGCTGGCCTCTAATAATTGTATTCTAACCACGTTTGTAAGAAAATGTTGTTAGTTGAAGAGTGAATGGGGAAGATGGAGCATATTTGGGATGCAGTAAAAATAGTTTTACATGTTTCTTTGTTCATTTTGTATTTCTTTCTTTTTTAGATTGATGTGTACCTAGCCAAAAGCCTTGCAGAGAAGCTGTATATGTTTCAGGTAAGCTCTACCTAATGCATTTTCTTTAACGTGTGGCTCTTTTTAACACAGCAAGACAACATCTTATAAACTGTTTAAAGATAGAATCCTGAGTCAAAATTAAAGCCACAGCTCACAGTTTATGTTTGAAGTCTCTGCTCCCACCCAAGTTGTCATGCCATGATTCACGTTTCATCTCAGTACCCCGTCCGGCCGTCGACTATGACCTACGATGACGTCAACCACTTGTCTGCCAAGATCAAGCCTAAGCAGCAAAAGGTGAATGTGAACCCATACGACACATAGCTAATCAATGGAAGTCCATGTTTTGCTGTTGGGCCAGACTGTTGTCTGTGTTCTGTGCTACCTGTTGTGTAGGTGGAGTTGGAGATGGCCATCAACACGATGAGTCCCAACTATTGTCGCAGCAAGGGAGAACAAATAGCTCTTAACGTGGATGGCACTACCTTTGATGAAACCAACACCTACTCTGCGTATGTCTGCTATATAACCTAACCTGTGTTCATAGTACTTTGACCCCCACCGAGCATACACTAATTGCTAGCACCACAGCAGTTGCAGTAATACATTAGGTCGGCTAGTAAATTACTGTCTGCTGCCTGGAAGAACCTAAACCATTTATTTTTCACATAGGGGAATATCTGTTGGATCCAGAAGTTCTTATTTGGCTTATTAAATGTACCATAGAAGCATAGATATTTCTCACTGTGTTTGGAGCAGGCAGTCAGCACAGCCAAAATGTGTATCGCTGTGATATCGTATGAGCTATTCAGGGGTTAATAAATGTATTTAAAATAAATATACGTATAATTTACATGAATAGGTGCCACATGCGCATTTAAAAAGGTTACGTCCCAAATGTAATTGTGTGATGACTAAGCAGGTATAATAAATGAGATATGCTGATATTACATAATGTAGTTACACGTGCATCTCAATCAATTTGAACATTGTGGAAAAGTTAAATAATGAATAAGTCAAACTCTGATATCGTGGATTAATTACTCAGTAAAATAGTTCAAGCCTGTATTTGTTTTAATCTGATTACGGCTTGCATCTCATGAAAACCCCAAATTCAGTGTCCCCGAAAATTTGAATATTGTGAAATAGTGCAATATTGTAGACTGTAAATAGTATCTCAGTCCAGTTCAGTAGGCTTCACAATCATGGGGAAGACTGCTGTCTGGACAGTTGTACAGTAGACGGTCATCAACACCCTCTACAAGGAGGGAAAACCTCAAGGGATCAATGCTAAAGAAGCTGGCTGTTCACACAGTGCTGTATCCAAGAATATTCATAGAAAGTCAAGTTGAAGGAAAAGGTGTGGTAGGAAAAGGTGCACAAGAAACAGGGATAACCGGAGCCTTGAAAGGACTGGCAAGCGATGGCCATTCAAAAATGTCAGGGAGCTTTACAAGGAGTGGAGGCAGGAGTCAGTCAGCACAGACGTATCAAGGAAATTGGATACAACTGTCACATTTCTCGTGTCAAGCCACTCCTGAACCAGAGGCAACGTCAGAAGCGTCTTACCTGGGCTAAGGAGAAAAATAACTTGTCTGTCTCTCAATGGTCCAAACTCCTCTTTTCAGATGAACAGTACATTTTGCATTTCATTTGGCAATCAAGGTCCCAGAGTCTAGAGCAAGAGTAGAGAAGCACAGAATCCATGTAGCTTGAAGTCCAGTGTGAAGTTTCCACAGTCAGTGATGATTTGAGGAGCCATGTCATCTTCTGGTGTTGGTCCACTGTGTTTCATCAAGTCCAGAGTCAACTAAGGCTGCTATAGAAGCAACCTGGGCTTCCATAACACCTTAGCAGTGCCACATGTTATTTGACTCCATGCCATAGATGCAGTAATTCATGTAAAAGGGGCCCAACTACTGAGTTATTGCTTGTACATGAACATACTTTTCAGAACGCCGAAATGTCTGAATTAAAATGTATTTTTTTCACTGAACTCATCATATTCAAAATTTCTGAAATATTGAAGTTGGGATTTTATGAGCTGTAAACCATGCAAGATTAAAACAAATACAGCTTGAACTATTTCACATCGTGTTTAATAAATTCACGATATATGAGTTTCACTTTGTCAAATAAAGCATTGAAATTGCTTACCTTTTCCACAATATTCTAATTATCGAGATACACCTGTGATGTATAAAGATACATTACAGCATTTTGAATCGTCACCTGTTCCTCAATTTCTCACTATTAATTTCCATCAGAAATTAATGCAAAAAAGACAATTGAATAAAAAATCCACCAAAGTGCAGGAAATTAAATGATTAAGTGATTGATGCTCATGTTTCTAGGGGAGGACCCCAGACCCCCAAATGGAAAATGTGTAGGAACCCTGATTTAGTCTTTTGTCAACAAGCAAGGGAAGAAAGTGAAATTATGATTATTCCCAAAAGGTCCCTGGTGGTAGAAAACGGGCTAGTTTGTTTATTGTGGTGTGAATACATGGTTATATGTAAATCCATATTCCCTGGCCAGAAATACAATAAACAATGTTGTTTTTTTCTTTCTTCAGGAAGTTGATGGACAAGCAGACCTTCTCCTCCATCCAGGCCACAACTAACACCTCCAGATATGCTGCTGCTATTTTCCGCAAAGGTCCATTCCCTTATTACACTACTACAAGATTTTTCTCAGGCACTGTAGTGCTATGCTTACATGCTGGCCCATGTTTACCCTCTAAACCCGAGATCCGTGCCGGCGCGGATTTTGCATCTGTCTATATTTCTCATTGTTTAGAGATTGGTATTTAGCTTGTCTTTTTATGCAAAGTAGGGGCTCTACAACACGGCGACAAAGTCTGACATAAAATATGCCTTGCATAATGGATTCTCGTATGTTTCTATTCATGGAATAGGTTTATGTTTCGTGTAATATCTTCAGAGTGGTTAGAGGGAGGTTTCTTCATCACTGATGCATTACTAAATGTCACCAGGTGAGCTTCATGTCACGCCTCTACATGGTATCCTTCAGATGCGGCCCAGCTTCGCCTACCTGGACAAGGCTGACAACAAGCACAAGGAGAGAGAAGCAGCCAATGAAGGTGCATTATTGTCTTAAAGTATTTATTTTATGTTTTGCATTGCGACACAGAATAGTCATGGATTTCTAAAGGCACGTAAAATGCAAATATGTTAATGACCAGGCTAACTTGCTGGCAAGTAAACGTGAATGACTTTCCGTGCCTGTAGGCGGAGACTCCTCTCAGGATGAGGTGGAGGAAGAGGTCAAGGCTGTCACTGTAAGATTCTAACATGTAAACACTTCTCAAGCGCCTCCTGCAAACGAGATATACACCTAATCCCCCCCCCCCCCATCTCTCCCCACGCACTCCCCATCTGTCCATCCCTCTCCACACTTCTCTCCACATACCTCCTCTCCCTCCCAATACCTCCCCATACTTCTCTCCCCATCCATCCCTTCCCCCTCGCCAGGTGAGGTTTGCCCGTCCCGAGTCGGAGCAGGCCCGGCAGAGGAGGGTCCAGTCTTATGAGTTCCTGCAGAAGAAGCAGGCAGAAGAGCCGTGGGTTCACCTGCAGTACCACGGCATTCAGGTATGAGCCGCAGATAGAGGGAGTGTCGTAAGCGGTTTTCAGAGATGGTGCAATGTGACGCAATGTGATGTTTGTGTCTAGGACGGGCGGTCAGAGCACGAAAGGCAGTACCTGTTTTGCCAGGCGATGGATGGCACAGAGAACTCTGAGCTGGTCAAAACTCCAAAGTGAGCACGCGAGGAATACGGCTTCAGACGACGACATGTCTCTTATCTAGTGGAACATGTTTACTATGGATAGAACTTTGTAGCCCTTTGCTTTACACACCCACTGTAAATATTGGTCATTTGTTACGTCAACCACTGGCCGTGTATCTGGAACTAGAAATGTACGGCACATGTAATTTGGTTACATTCTGAATAACAGATGTAGTTACATGCTTACTGAATTATTGGGCTGCGGTCTAACACTCAATACCCTTTACTGTTGAGCACTACTGTGTAGTTCACACAATACGGCACTTAATTTTAATTTCTTTCTTTCTTAGGGAATACCTGGAAATGCTAATGCCTCCTCTGGCAGAGGAGAAAGTGTAAGTATCCCTCCATTTTTTTCCGAAATGTGAATATACCCGTGAGCACAAAGGTGGGATTTACCTTTTCTATTGTCTTTTGTCAGTGTGAAGTCTGTCGGCCCTAGCAACGTGCTCTCCATGGCCCAGCTCCGCACCCTGCCTCTGGCAGAACAAGTCAAGACCCTGATGAAGAACGGTGAGCGCATTGAGGCAAAATGCGCAGCTAGAGGATGTTGTACTGTTACCTGTTGTTGATGCCTTTGCCTGTCCTGAGGTTTGTTCAGAGTTGGCAAACAGTGGCGAGCGTTCGTGACGAACATGTTTGCTTTGAACTTTAATTTTGAACCATTCGTGAAAACATTCCAAAAATATTAGATTTAAACTGTCACCCTTCGTCCAGCTTCAACGTGCGTTCGCCGAGAACTACCTCCTCAAACCGTTTGCTTTTGTTTGCAAGCATTGGCTGCAAACACAATGCAAACGCAAAACTGCTTTAAATATGTTCGCAAAAGTTTTCTATGTTCGCCAATTCTGAACGCACCTCTGCTTCCAGTGAAGGTGATTCCTTTTGCAAACCTGATGGGTCTGCTTGCTTCTGGTACTGACCCCACTGCAGTGCTGCGCTGCATCCAACAGGTGGCACTGCTGGTCCAGGGAAACTGGGTAGTTAAGAGGTGAGTCCAGGTGGAGAGAGTTGATTTGATTTCACAGCAGACATTATTTCAAGTTTTGATGCCTTTTTAATTAACTGATACTGTGTAGATAAATGGGGAAACGTTCTAGTAAAACGATTAACTGGACAGTTGGATCAGTATTTGTTTATATTGGTTTATTATGCAGACTGGCTTGCTTACTGCAGTTTTGTCAATTCCTAGTGATGTACTGTACCCTAAGAACACCTGCAGCCCACACAGTGGTGTGCCTGCTGAAGTGCTGTGCCGAGGCCGGGACTTTGTGGTGAGATATACCCTCCGATTATGACTTGCAGTCAGTGACCTTCTCTTCAGAAATAATAGTTCTCATCACCTCTTTTTCTTTGATATATTTAAAGATGTGGCGATTCACTAAGGAGCGGTCTGTCTTGAGGAAGGAGATTGCCTCCATCATTATGGTAACGAGCCATTTTGTACACGCTACTGTCAGCATCCCTACTGGTATCCACTGCTAGGTTACTCCATCGAAGCTAACTGCTGTCTGCCCCTCTCAGCTTCCTCCCGAGGACGTGAAGGACTTCCTGGAGCATGTGGCAGTTCCTCGCGTCAACCGCGGCTGGGAGTTTGTGTTGCCGAGCGACGACGACTTCGTCAAGAAGCACCCGGACGTGGCCCACAGGCAACACATGCTGTGGCTGGGCATCCAGAGCAAGTAAGTTTGAACGCTGCAAAACACGCACATCCTGAGCTGCGTTCAGAATTGGCAACGTTTGCGAACGTTCACGAAGACAGTTTTTTCCACTTGCTTTTGGTTCACCGCTAACGTTTGCGATCACAAGCAAACCGCTCTGAGGATGTAGTTTTTGGCGAACACACAACAGCGCTGGACGAAAGGTGACAGTTTAAATCTATCCATTTTTGGAACCGAACCGTTTACACAAAACCTTCGCCTTGTTTGCCAATTCTGAACGCACCTCTGATTCGTTGGACAGTGAACACGCGTTCTTGTGCCGCTACGGTCATGTCTCCGTTCACCTTTTATCGCCTCTCTCTGCAGACTAGAAAAGGTTTTCAACTTCTCCAAGGAGGACCTAATGCCAAAGAACGCTCCACAGGGCGGTATGTATTGAGGTGTGGCGTCAGTAGCCTAGCCATGGTCCCGTGTTGACTGAAAACATACACCTGGAGTAGAGAGGAAGCCACACACTGGGTTGTAATGTTCACATTTGACGTCTTGACAGACGAGCTATCCAGCTCAGGGTGAAGAAGGCTGCTTGTCTGTCAAAATGTTTAGTGTATCTGAGCTCCTGAGTGTGTGGCTTCCATTCTTTCATCTGGCATTGGTCACAACAGCTGCCATTTCTCACTGCCGCCGCTTCGTGTCGGCTGTATTTCCCCAGAACCCGTCCACATCAGCGGGGAACAGCGCCTGAAGACGGCCCAGGAGCGCGCACGTGAAAAGCAGGCGGCCGTGGAAAAGGAGCCCGGTTCCAAGAAGCATGCTGTCAAACAGGAGCCGCTCAGCGACCACGAGGAGGAGCAGGAGCCCATGGAAACCGCCAACTCCCCTTGCTCCTCCTCCTCGTCGCTCCTCAACGGCGCTGCTAATGGCTACCCCTCCTCGGGCCACACAAACGGGGCCGGGGGCCTCGCTACCTCCCCTTCCCCGGAGCTTCAGGACTTTGTGTCCAGCATCTTCCGGAGGCACTTTGTGCTGACCCTCAGCGAGCTGAAGAGGCTGTTCAACCTCCACCTGGCCTCCCTGCCGACCGGACACAGCCTCTTCCACTCCATCTCTGACCGGCTGCTCCAGGACACCATACTGCTCTGCCAGTGCAGGCAGATCCCTGTGCCTGTGAGTGTGTGTGTGTGTTTGTTAGCTTCTGAACACAACAGCATTTATGCTACGTTCACACTGCACACACATCTGGCCCATATCCCATTTTTTCCGCCCCTAAGTGACTCGGGTCTGATCTTTTCAGAGTAGTGTGAACAGCACAAATCACATGGAATATTTTGGGATATTTTATCATCAGATCTGGGCCACTTTTATATGTGGTACTAAATCGGATACATATCTGATTGTTTTAAATGCAATCTCAGTCTGAACCGTCAAATCAGAATTGATGTGACTTTGACGTCACTCTAGATAGACATTCACTGTGTGACTCGCCCTCGCTAGCGTAATCAGGCTCACTCATGGCCATTGGTGGTTTGTTTTCCTCCGAGCGGGAGAAGTTGTAGTCCTACTCGCAAGTGAGCATACAGTAGGCTAAATAAGGAAGTAGTCACTGGATGGTCAGAGCTAGGTGAAACAATACTACAAAGAGCGGACCATCGTCCTCCCCCATGTTACCTTGTAAGACCCAAGGTGATAAATATGCAACGTTACTTAGCTCTCCAATATATACTTTTACAAATTATTTTTTTCTTAAAAGAAAAAAAACACATTTACTATCAATGGCAAGACAGTAGAACCGATTGGCTATGTAAAAATAAAAAATAAATATTGCTAATGTGTTTTTTGGAGCACTAAGTGATGTTGTCGTTGGACTAAAATAGGTCTTAAATAATGAGTATATGGATAATGCACAGGAGGCGTAGGCTATATTTGCTGCCTCACGGAGGCAATGTGCATCACGCCTGGCGGAGAAAATATTCCAGTGTTTAACAGGCTTTAGTAGCCTACAACGGTAGGCTATTGGGCTTTCTTCTGTACAAATTTACTGGCTTCCACATCACATCAACATAAAATGACCGTATACGGCTGACTTGCTCTAAGTCAGTGTTTACTTTCATTCGACACAGCGCGCCGCATGTGACATCACACTTCAGAACCCTGATCAGTTCACACTAGAATCGGATACGTGCCACCTTTAATAGGTACTGTGAACAGCATAACAGAAAATCCGATTTGAGCACTAAGGACTGCAGTCTGAACGTAGCCTTGGTTTACACTGGATAGTTCTGATTACTCTAGTGATATTTAGAAAAAGGAAAGGTAAAAGGAGACTGGCCAAAACAATAGTTTCACTTGGCAATGCAACTCAAGTTAACGGTTGTAATCTACCCAAGTGCAGGTTTGCATGCAGGTCCCTGAGCACAATAACGCACCCTCCCTTGTTGGTCTCGGACTACAATACTCTGCTTTAGGATAAGCAGATGTCAGTTCTTCTGTTTCTGGTTGGAGGGCGGGCTTAACACCGTCTGGGTGTAAGAGCGCGGATTGAGCTACTTGGCGCTCGAAACAATCTCTTGCCTCCTTGATTAAGGAGGTTCTATTTCTAGGTTTTGGATAGAATGTCTTGGATAGAATGGCAACTAACGGTTATTTTGCCGAACTGCTCCGTGTGAACTGTGTAGGGGCACAACTTGCTTTTATCAGTTTATACTCTCAAAAGCAACCTGATGCCACATTGTGATTGTGCTGTATTGGGCCTATTGGGAGTGGATAGTGCTGTTTTAAGTGGTTTGTATCGCCACTGTTTACCGTCTTACTAGAAGAAGTAGAAGTAATAGCCCATTGTCCGTTTGCAGCTTGCTTACTGCAGTCTTCTGTATTTTGAACATAAAAGTATTTAATGTTTGTTTACAGGGCAGATAATGATCTATAATAAGCCATGTGTCACGCCCTTATTCAGACAGAGCAGGTTTGAGTCTTGTTCCATCTTCACCGTGTAGGTAATTGGATTGTATGAAGGCACGTGGTGGGCCAAGGCTTCACGCAATCTCCATTATGCAGCAGATTATTGTCTGGGAAGGTTAAGCCTATTATGGCCCAGTGATGGGTTAATTCCTAGTTGGAACAGGGTCTGAGAGCCTTGTCACCTTGCCTGGAATTGGGTTCTTCATCTGTGAACTAACTTTAAAGGTTGGAATATGCTTAACCATCAATAGATCAGTTTTACATCGCTTTTATGTATGTGTATGTGACAATAAAAGCACCTTTACTTATGATGCACAGCTCGGGTTAAGGATAGTCTTGTTGGTGGATATAAGACATCCCGTTAAGACTTGAGTAACTAGTTTCCTTAGCACATGCATTCAATTAGAGATTAGCTGAGCCCTTTCTGGGCAAACCTGTTATTACGTTTAAGAAATCGCTGCCCTGTTGTTTTCTGTACATGTAGTTTCCTGCGCAAACCAAAGCGGCGGCAGATGAACAGAAAGTGTTTGGGGTGTGGGAGACTGGTGAGACATTTGATCAGGTAAGGTCCACCCTATCCTTAATTTGGAAATGGAAAGATTTGGCCCCTTAAGTACAATTGCAGAATTTGTGTGTGTGTTTGTGTGTTTATACTGTAATTTGTTTTGAATAACTTTCTTCTCCCTTCAGTACCGGCGACTGCTGTATGATCTGTTCTCTAAGACCTTCCGGGTCAGAAGGAACACCGTGCAAACGAGGATTCACCAGGAGCTGGGAGAAAACCTCTCCAAGGCAGACTTAGACCGGCTACTGAAGGTTAGCCTGGTTTTGCCCGAATATTGCTCTCAGATACATTTCTTTTCGCTGAGATTATTGTCTGGAAACCCTGTTTTCATTAGTGTTTTCACAGACCCTGCTGGCATTCCAATTAGGGTGGGTTAGTGAGATGACGTTTATAGTCAATGTGTGTTTTGAAATGTTGGTAGAGCTAGATGAGACGGACTCGTTTTAGGGGGTTGGTCTCCGTCAGGGCTGCGCTTTGTCACTAATCCTGTTTGTGGTATTCATGGTCAGGATATCTAGGCGTAGTTGTCGTGGGGAGGGGTTGCGGTTCGGTAGCCTGGGGATCTCATCACTGCTTTTTGCAGATTATGTGGTCCTGATGGCATCATCGGTCCGTTACCTCCAGCACTCACTGGATCAGTTCACACACGAGTGTCAAGCGGCTGGAATGAGGATTAGCACCGCTAAATCTGAGACCATGGTTCTCAGCAGGAAACCGATGGAGTGCCTACTCCGGGTAGGGAATGAGTCCTTACCCAAAGTGAAGGAGTTTAAGTACCTTGAGGTCTTGTTCGCGAGTGAGGGGACTATGGAGCGGGAGATTGGCTGGAGAATCGGAGCAGCGGGAGCGGTAGAGGTCTATGCCCAGTAGGAGGCAATGACTGCAAACACTTCCCAATGGAACGTCGCCAGACTATATTCACAAAGTGAATATTCTATCTGGTAACCAGGCTAACTGATGGTGGCAAGACTTTTTCACTTATACGTGTTTAAATAAACTTACGGTAAACACAACACTTGCAATACATGTTCAATCAGGGAGCACCCTACGGCATTGAAGGGAGAGGTGTTTTTGTTTTGAGTTCAAATGTCAATCTTTTAGCAGCATCGCTGACTCCAACTTTAAAGCATATTTTGGGCTGCTAGACCATTTGCAGGTTGCCAATTGCATGAAAGTTAATTTCATGCAATTGACATGATGCAATTCCAACTCCGGATTTCCACCAGGCTGCCTTCACGTAATTTGCCCTGTCCTCTGCACGACATCCTACCCCAACGGCAGCGTCTCAGAAGCGGAGCGTATTGTTACGTTTTGTTGAGTTTCCATAACAACAAACCTAGCAGAACTTAGGAGTTCCATCTGATTGGCTGTTGACTGCTTTCAGAAGCGGCCCAGAAGCGGTTTTCATCAAAAATAGATCTGGCCCCTATTTTTAGCTCAGCGGAGCAGCGATGCTCTTGGGACGCTCTTGGGATGCTCTTGGGACGCTTTGATGGTTCACTTGCCTTGACTAGAGCTCTGTGACGGAGCTGGAACACAACAGACGCTCCTGGTGGAAATTGGGGGTGAAGTTAAAATCTCTTGCAACTAGTTGCAGATTATCGTTTTCACCCCATGCAACTTCAAAGTTACATGAGTCAGTCAATCAGTCTCAGACAACAGTTTATTTCACTCAAATTAGCTGGACTTGCCGGAAAATATAAATGGCTTTTACTTATGATTTCTTACTTCCGAACAGAAGCAAACGGTTTCTCGGCGAACACACGTTGAAGCTGGACGAAGGGTGACAGTTTAAATCTAATATTTTTGGAATGTTTACACAAATCGTTCAAAATTCAAAGCAAACATGTTCGTCACGAACGATCGCCACTGTTTGCCAACTCTGAACGCACCTCGTCCCATGTGCTACAGGCACGTCTCAATAACAAGACGCAGCATGTATGTTCCTCTGTTGTAGGGTAGCGTTCACCCCTCGCTAACATGGAGCAAATACATTTCGCAACATATTTCATTTACCAAATTTTGCACCACTTGATTGAATTTAGTCGTTAGAATGTAAAACGTTGAGTAGATGAGGGATAACGCTGCTTCAAGCAGTTCATGAAGGCAGTTTTGTTTTAACCTTGTCTTTGACTTGCACTTTCATTGACTGTAGGACACTGATAGTGTTTAACAACCTTCCTTTGGATCTTTGTATGAGACATTTAGAATGTTGCTTATGTGATGTAGTGCTTAATGGACAGGAGTCTGAGAGACTACATAATGGGATTGTTGGCGGGATGCGTATATCTAACCCGGGGTTTGGTCCTGCTCTGCCAGGAATGCTGCGTGAGCAACGCAGGAGCGTGGTGCCTGAAGGGAACGTTGCAGTCCTGATACCGCATGGCAGCACCCCTACCGTGGGCACCGCCAGTCCTGCCTTCCCCACACCACTATCCCCCCCTTCCCGTCCCTCCGGGAGTCCATCTGACAAGCTCTGCACGGGGAGGCAGTCAGGAGACACGACGCCAATCACAGCTCCCGGGCAGCTCTCACGGCGAGGGTGCAAGTGTCAAGTCATCTGCCCTGCTCAGAGTATTATGAATCTTTTTGTCTCGATCAGCCCAAGTCATCCCATGCTGTTCTAACGAAGAAGCACTCTGTGTGTGAGCGTGGTGGAAGAGTAATGCTAGACCTTCTCTCACTGTGAGCTGGAGTGTGAGATGTATGTATGTAGGGTGAGAAGAGCTGAAGGAGTAGTGGTGTATGGTTTATCAACAAGACAAGTTAGACTTTGTAACTTTGATGTTTAATTGATTTTTGGATTTGACTTTTGGTCATACTGACTTATATTAAGAGTTGCACTTTAGGGCCATTTCATTTGTCTGATGTGTAGCCTTTCCAACAACAACACAAATATCTATTTTTACTGCGTCCTGTCATTCATAAAACAGGTATTAAGGCACTAAGGGTGTAATTTATAAATGTAATGTTATTTTTATCTCACTCCCCCCGCTCACAAACCTGTACTGTACTGGCATTATCTTGTGCTACAAAAGGTTCCGGCAGGGAGAATGTACGTTTGTGGCCATATTTAAGTGTGAAAGCAAGTGGTAGTCTGAAATGAAACCTAGCTTCATACTGTATATCGCAAATGAACGGTTAATGACCTTCACATGACCTTTACATACACTGCAGGAACCCTCAGAAGTCTGCCATGCCACTGAAAGGCTCCCCACTGACAAGTCAGTTTATTGCTCCGGGCAATCATACAGTATTGTTTTCTGATGCATGCGGCCGGGTTAACATTTGAATAAAATGTAGATGACCTTTTATTTTACAGTACAACGCTACCCTACCTATTGACTGACTGGACTTCTTTCACATTTGAAAGTGGTGATACAATTTTGCCCTATTAGACATGAGGAGACAGGGGATATTGTTGGGAATATGTTGCTGTCTTACCGTGTGCTGCTATTGTAGGTCTCTGTTTAAGTGCCTCGGCCTTACCAGGCATTCAGGAGAAAGTCGCCTAGTCATATAAGCAGTTGAAGGGATACACACTTATTTCCCTCTCTCAATGCTGTTTAAATCTGGATCCGAGGTAATTCAGGACCTGCATTACAAGCAGAACTGTGAGCAGATCATTCCAGTTTTCAGCCGAATGAGCATTTGCCATATTTTTTTGCAGCAAGATACGTTATCCATAATTGTCATTGATTTGTTATGTACTGCTCAATAAATATTGCAATAATATCAAAAAAAATTTGGCATTCCCTCCCTTTTGATCATGTGTGTCATATCCTTGTTTTTGTCCGTGCAGAGGGCATATTGTAACCCCTGCCCAATAACACATTCTGCATATGTAAAGTGAAAATAAGGCACTACAAGCTGTTATGCTAAGCACTCTCCAACTGATATATTGTTTTGATCACAGCCTGATGGATTCAAGAAAAGAACGGGAGCTCATACTGCAATCACCTTGAAATACAGGCTACAGGAATAACATGGGGAGCCAATCTGATAGCAAATCAATCAATAACCTTATTTCACAACCTTTTACTGATAAAGATAATAGGTGCATTTACAACAGCAATAGCTATGAAGACGTTGCAGAATTATGGAACAGATAAATGGTAATATCAGATAGGAACACGTCACCAGTTGAATACATTAGTTAATACATTTGCGCCACAAAGGGTATTGTTAAGCATAAGTAAATGGTTTGCCATTAGACTAGCAATGTCTGGTCCAATCTACTGCTAGATGGTACATCCATGTCAATCATCCATGCATCCATGTCAATAACTAGAATGATAGTACAGCACATGGCCTGTGCGGGGAATTGAATACTGCATGTAGCTCTGCTTTGATATCCCCACAGATGTCAGATAGAATGCAGTTTGGAAAAACAATGAGTGTTAAAATTATAACATTTTAAATAAATGTAGGCTGAATCAGTTGCAGGCTATTGTATAATCCAGGTAGAAATATAAACAAAATTAGTTATTAAAAACAACTCAAATATATAATAAATATAGTACAATCATTTAGCAGACAGGTTTCTGCAAAGCAAAATACATGAATATGATAAGTCTACAATGTAATGAATATGGTGGCAGCAAACATTGCATCATACTGTACAGCCAATGTAAAATTCTAATTGCACATACACCATACCCATTTTCAAGCATAATAACGCAAGCCTTTTCTACATAAAAGGTTACAAACGCCATACACTACATTTTGGCATACTGTATTAGGGTGTTTATTACTACTTCTACGCACCATTTTTAGGAAGACATTAACATCTGCAGTCAGACAACATAGCACCATTATCATGTATTTGCTGGTTATAATTTAGCTACTAATGCGGGTGTGTTTTTTTTTTCTCCAGTGGTTATTCTTATATAGTAGCAAAATGATGAGCCACAAAAGTGTTTTTTCTTCCCCAAGTTGCAAACGGGGTGCATAAGTACACACGTTATTATCTAAAGTAAACCAAAAGTTAACAAAACTGAAATAAATAACTAGCAGCAGCTTAAAAATCATCCTCTTTAAATGCTATTCCGGGAAAATAAAAATCACTTTAAAAGCTTATCTATGGCTCGAGAAGGATTGTGCGAGTGAGATAGAGTGATTGTAGAGGGCATTAGGCACTGGTGTTTCTGTGAAAACACTGTAGGGTGGTGTTGACCTTATTGTTCCCCCGTCACTCTTTATTCAACTTAACTAATAATAACGTATGGTTGGCTACACTGGAAACCAGGAAACTGAACTGGTTTATACTGTACAAGCTTGTCTCCTACTAAAGTAAAGACGGTCATTGTTCCGGAAGAAATGGGTTAGTCAAACGCCTCCTGCGAAAGAGGCACAGCTACGTCAGCAGAGGATTTCCCCCTGTTTTCACTCAGGTCCTCTTTGGTTTTCTGAATGCAGCTGAAGATTTCCTTGAAGATTGCCTTGTACTCCGGCTGGTGGAAGTCACCCGCGGTGTCCGCCCCGGGGGGAGACGCCGGCGTCGGCGTCTGGATGGCCTGGTGGCTGTGCCCATCCACCGGGGGGCGACAGCAGCGCTGCAGCAGCTGGTCGTACCGGAGCTGCAGGGCGCTGTACTGGGCGTCCACCTCGTGCAGCAGCGACACCCCGCCGTACCTCACGGCGGCCGAGCGGCGCGCGCACGAGCGCTCGTGGTCGCAGGCTCCTTGCCGCCACCGGGCCTCCTCTAGCTCATCTTCTAGCATCTCCTCCTCCAGCTCCTCCTCCTCCTCCTCTAGCTCCTCCTCCTCCCTGGGGGTGGGGAGCGTGCGGCCCGGCAGGAAGCGGTGACTGACGGTGGGCCTGGGGGACTTAGCGGCCGACTTGTCTTGCCACAGCTGACGCAGCTCCTTGGCCTCGACCTCCAGCTCTGCTAGCCTGGCCTGACCAGGACAGATGGACAGACAGGCAGACAGACAGGCAGCTGTCACGTAGTGGCCTTCCAATGCCCTGCGCTTTGTGTTGATGACGTTTATTTACCTCTTCTCATATTGCGGTTTTCAGTCATCTTTCATTGTGTATGGTATTCAATGTCTTATTTACCACTACACTACACGCTATACATTCTATTATAAATTCAATTCACTATTTTTATATTTAGCTTACATAACATTTTCCTGTCTTTGTCTTATAATATTTCCCATGCCGGTGACTTTGCATGTGACTTTTGCTGCAAACAAAGTAATTTGTTTGCGTGTGTGTGTGTGTGTGTGTGTGCATGTGTGCGTGTGCGCGTCGCATCTGAGAGAAGCACGCCTACCCGACACCCGTCCATCACTCCCAGCTGCCTCTCCAATGCCGCGTTCTCATTGGCTAGCAGGCTCGCCTCGCGCTCGGCCTCCTGCCTCCGAGTGCGCTCGGTGGCGAGCTGCGTCTGCAGGGAGCGGAGCGATCGCCTTAGCGACGCATGCTCCTCCTCGCGCCACACCAGCTCAGAGGGTTCTCCCAGCACGTAACCACAGCAACTATGTTGCATCAGGAGCAAAAAGAGAGGGGGGTAAACAGAGGGAAGGGCTGAACGATTCTCACTAAGGCCGCCCCTTTCCAGTCGCCTCCCCTGCAAGCCCCTTTGCTTGTTTTCTTTGGAGAAATGTACATAGAAAATATTACAGACACTGATTCCAAAGATAATGTCCCCCGCACATCACTTTTTTTTTTTCTTTTTTTCAGTTTTACATAAATAATATAGTTATATTAAAAACTAATGATTTTCCATCTATCAATATTCCCTTTCTTTTCATCTAGAATCCTCCGTCTCTTCAATTCAGTAGTTATCTGTTTACACACAGTGTCCGAGGATATAAATGATTGTGCTAGAGACATCCTTGCTCTTGTCTTCCACAATTTGCTTTTGATCATACATACAATCTCTCATAATAATCCTTTTTCATCAACAATACAATGTCCGTCAATTATACCATATAAAATAACATTTTCGTCGACAAGACCCGTTTGGATCGAGACTGACAAAATATATAATAGTCCAAGAAAGAAATGCAGTGGCTATTCACCATTATCTGCCAAGCATCCAACAATAAATCATACAGATTGAGAGCACTGAGATTAAAACAGTAAAGTCAAACGGATTGCAGGATGTTGCAGGATGGTGCAACCATCATTGGGCAAAATGCCTGAAGCCCCTTCTTCTCCTTGTAATTCTTGTCTTGAAATAGTCTTGTAAGTAACTGCAAGTCTGCTTTGGACAAAAGCGTCTGCTAATCACCTAATACTACCCCAGCACAGACCTTGTCAGTGGGAATGGAATGATCAGTATTTACACTTGGGAGAGACACTGAGGCTTATTCTCAGACTGGACTATAACTTCAGAGCTCTCACCACATCCAGGTTATTTGCCTGGAAGCATGCTCTGCTCTGGGGTCAGGAGAGAGGGGTGTGGCCAGCGTTATGTCTTTAGGGCACTCTCTAGCTCTGGCCATGGATAACACCGGAGAGCAAGCCTTAACTGGATTACACGGAGGGAGACTGACGCTCAGCACTACACCACAACACAGTCGCAGGCCAGGAGGAACTGAGCTGAGGGGGGTGGTGCTGCTTGAGAAACAAGAAAGCTGTGACGCAAGAAGCAGCAGAAGTAAAGCATTTAGATTAAACTCTAACTACCTAATGCCTGGAGATGGTGGTGAGGACCCAAACGCACAGCACAACTCAAAACAACAGGTTTAATTCAATAGCAGGAACACAGGAACATGACATTGAACAATCACAAACAAAGGACTGTGGAAACACAAGGGCTTAAAGGCAGGGTCAGTCATTCTTGCTAACTTCGAGCTCAAATCAAAACAGTATCACTCACACGTCGAAATGCATTGTGAAGCAAAGCGTACGTGCTGCGGCTCTGTTGACACGAGCGGTGTTCGCCACTTTGTTTACGTTTATCTACGTTTATAACACGCACAGAGAACGGTAAGCTAGTGAAATGTGAGGCCATATTTGGTGATTTTGACTAAAAAAGTGTATTAGCTTACATTTACCTTGCGATAGCACACTATAAATACACAGGTACAGTAGACAAGGAAGACAGACCATTGGACCACAACAATGAGTGGCAGGTGAGACACATGAGACATTATTAGGACACAGGTGGAACTAAGAAGACTAGAAACACAGGGCAGGGGAGGAGGAATGACAAAGAACAGGCCTGGAACACAAAGTGAAGCACTAAGCAAGAAAAGACTACTAACATAGTAGAACTAATACTAATATACCTAGTACAACTATACTAACTAGAAGAAATAGTTTTAAATAAATCATCATCACTATTACTATTATTATCAAGTATTCCTTTAAGAAATAGGTTAATATGTTATAGTACAACTATACTAACTAGGAGATATAGTTTTAAACCCTGTCACTATCACACAATCATCATCATTATTACTAATATTATAAAGTATTCCTTTAATAAAAAGGTTATAGGTCTTTCAATATAGAAGTATTTCAATGTACAGTACAGTAATCATTCGCTGGTCTTAACTATTATTTGTGAACATGCAGTGTTGTTACCTGTGTGTGTTTTGTAGCTCTTTGAGGCAGGACACACTGTGAGTGCCGTGAGGCCACCTCGTCATCTCTCTGTGGGGTTTCCCCAGGACCGCAGCAGGGGTGGTCTTCAGCTCGTCTACCTCGCGCTGCAGTTCCTCCACCTGACTCTGTAGTCTCTCAACCGTTTCTGTCAACCTTCACCGGGAGAGGGGGTAAAACAGGCATTATCTTGTAGCCAGAAACGGTTCGACCTCATTACAGTACGTTTTGTTAAAACGGTAACATTTTATATTAGAACAATTCAAATAACATTAAAACAAGACTGAGAAAACAGGTGCACATTAACAAGATGTTAACACAGTTCCCTGCGGGCCTGCGAGCCCTTTCTACTTTTTTCCACAGATTGGTCCCCTTTATCTAGCAGATACAGTTTCATTAAAGGGGGAGAGAGAGAGAGAGAGAGAGAGAGAGAGAGAGAGAGAGAGAGAGAGAGAGAGAGAGGCCGATCAGATAGGCAGATAGCAATGAACTCAAAGGGACAATCCCTGCAGTGTTGATAAACCTGGGGGACTACAGTACAGATGCTACAACCTTAAAGCATCATAACCTTAATGTGCATTTTAGTATGTTGTTAAACTTCCCATAGGCCTATAATAAACATTATTTACATTTGCTACTTGTTTGCCTGAGAGCAGTTTTGATACATTCCTCACTGTTAATTAAGGATTTCATGGTAAATGGAGGAGCAACACACTAGTTCTACTCATGCAATATAATTTACTACTCAGGTATGTGACGTAGTCCGTCCCATCCAGGACGCGAACCCCACTCCGTCGTGTAGAGAGCGGCCGCTTAACATGCTTAAACCAAAGTCCTTATACCATGTCTCGCCACTCGCAGCCATTTTTGAAACGCACCGGGCAGTTATTTAGGAAGACAGTATAGGCAAGTGGCTTACATCAATGTATCCACATGATTGGTTAAATAGGATAATGCTTGGCAGTTATAGATTGACTCTTTTGGATTATGTTATTGTGTTATTATTTGGCTATTTTCCCCCGCCATATTTTCGTTTCAGAATTCTCCCATAGAGCTCCATTCAAAATTATCTAAGTGGCATGTCTCCTCTATAAAGGGTCTCTGCTAAACCCCAATGGGCTCTAGCGTGCATCCATGAGGTGTCGGAGAGTGAGCTTTATGTAACTTACTGCACAGCACTACCGGCTGGCCACCGTTACATACTACACATGACAGTACCAGGCTGCATGGGGTTCGTAATACCTCCTCCTCATTTTTGCTCTTACCCCTCGGTCTTCTGCTGGGCCGCTCTGTTATCCTGACACAGCTTGTGGTTGGCCTGCTCCATCTCTCTGGCCGACACGTCCAGCTGCTCGTACATCTTAGCGTGCTGGTCATTGACCTGCCTGAGGAGGTCCACCTGCTTTGTCAGATACTGGGAGATGTAGATGGACAAACAGTCATGGACGGCAGTACGGGCACGGCAGGGAATGTCAAGAGTTAGATGTGTGTCCATTCGTCAGAATTCTTAAAGGCTTTCAAAAAGACAAAGGAAATAGAACGTGTTGTCTTAGTGCTTTAAGGCAGGGTTAGTCATTCTCCAGAGCATTTGCTAATTTCGATCTGAAATCCAATCCAACTCCCCCAGAAGCTCCGCCCACACATTGAAACGCATTGCCAAGCCATGCGCAATTTTGTAGTGGTGCTTGCCACAATAGATTATGTTACTATTCACGAGCCAGGGCTGTATATAAGAAGGCTGATTGTTCTTATAATAGACTTAAAATGACAATGTATACATTTTATTAGAATGACCCCCACCACCACATTTCTACATAAACTGAGATCTTAAATATGAATGATTGTTGCTATAACTGACTACAGC